>CM033719.1:69246851-69386308 GCA_019671005.1 Hibiscus mutabilis | reverse complement strand
AAAAAAAATTCGGGTAAATACTCGGTTATTTATGTTCAGGTAATCGGGTCGGGTATTTTTGAACACCCGTACCCAAAACTATTAATTGGTCAAAAAATCTTTGTGATGTGTCAACATCTTATTAGTCGAAATAATTTTCTTTTGACTTAAATAATTATCGGACTTAAAATGACCAGAAATGATAGTTTAGGGGCTTATTTTGATATATGATATTTTAAAATTAAAAAAAACATAAATATTTATATATATTGAAAAAACCTATAAAATGATATTTTTATAAACATGGACTTAAGTGACCAAAAATGATAGTTTAAGGATTTATTTTGCTCAAATCATAATTTAAGGACTTACAATAACCAAAATAATAGTTTAAGAAACTATTTTGCCCAAATCGTAGTTTAATGGTAAAAAAAAAAACATAGTTTGAGGAAGCTCAAGATCTGAAGTTGAAGCCCGGAAGATCATAATTCTAAATAGAATATTTTAAGGCCATGACTTGTTTAATTCTAGTCTAGTGGGGTATTAAAGTAAGGTTACATTCCTTACAATTGTACGGGTCGAGTAAATTTAGTTCAAGGAAATTTAAGAAAAATTAAATCATTTTCAATTCAAGTTAATTTTGGATTTTGGAAATTTGTTTTTTTGAGTAGGGACAGTTCATTTTTAAATAAATGCTAAACTATATCACAAACCCTTAAATTTAAAAAAAACCATTTATGTTTTTAAACCTTTTTTTGCATGTGATTAAAGCCTTGTACTTTAAAATTTTACCAATTCACTTATTTGACTAATGATGATTGTTAAATTTAATAATTTTTATCAGTTGGTACAACGTGTCGTCTTAGACTATTGTCACTTGACATTCATATTTTTTATTTTATTTATTTTTTTTTAAATTCTAAAAAATATATAAAATTATAAAACATAATTTACTATAAGAATCTGTAAATGTCACATGACATAACGGTAGTGTGTCACGTGGCAGTAATATTTTAATAAATTTTTTTAAAAATTAATGGTCAAAATGGCTCAAAAAACTTAATTGATTCAACTTATTGGTTCGAAGACTTAATTGAGTGCAAACAAATTTAAGAGCTTAATTGATTTTTTCAAAAGTTGAAAAACTTTAAGCACACTTAAGGCTTAAATTAATTAGCTTATATTATCATTCCTTCATACTCGAACTATTTTGTGTTTAAATCGCATAAGATTTGGACCGATTTCAAGTAAAAAAAAAAGAAGCAATACAAAAATCAAAGTATTTTTTGTGAAACAAATTATAGCAGGTTTTATAGTATAAAATATAAATATACATACGAATTATTATAAAATATATTGATACCTTTATTTATATAATTGTCGGTATTTGATTTATTATCTCTTCTAATTCAATTTATTTTATTTACAATGTCAAAATTTAAATTTCTGATAATAACACATTGTTATATTTCATTAGTTTATTTCATATTTTAAATATAACTTAAATATATATAATAATCTTTTTACTTTTCCATTATTGCAAGAGTATTTAATAAGAAGCCTAGCGCATCTTACACGATTTATTATTTTGGGATGAAATCTGATGGTTTAAATAATGCATATATCAGAACCCAACAAGTGTTTCAGTGAAAAAGCGGATAGTGTTTATCTTAAAAGACATGAGTTTAAATCGCTCTATCTACAAGGTATATGCGTATTATCAAAGGGTTAAAAATATATATAAACAAATACTACATTGTCATCCCCTTTAAACTATTAAAAAAATGCATATATCAACACCTTTGCTTCATAGTCCTTAAGTGCCTAACTGCATGGCTTAAGAGGGAAAAAATAATATAATCTCTGAATAATTTAATCTTATAACTAAAGATTTTCAAGAGAAATACGATGCTTCATTTTATCTTTATATTGAGCAGTTATTAATTGTTATGTGCCAAAATTGGTATTGGTAATTATTATATATTTATATATCCTAATTAAGTAAAAATAAATTCAATTTGAAAAAAAATATCACTTTTAATTTTAAATTATTCGAATCAAATTATTTAAATCAACTCCAATTTTATATCACAACTAATAAACTACCCTTGTTTTCGCCTACATGTAAACCATAAAAATCATACTAAGAAATTCCCAAATAGTCTTCAAAGTTTGAAAAAAAAAATTAACTTAAGACGAAAGGGAAATAATTATTAACTGCTTAAAGAGAAGAATAAAATGAGTAGACAAACTTGGTTTCAACCTTTCTTTAATGTTTATTTTGCCCTATTGATGACTAGAATTATGTGCGAAGACAAAGTGTTTATTGTTCCGTTAAAATCAAATTGATCAATCGAATTAAAATTTATTTCAGTTAATTAGTTGGTTAAGTAGGTATTCGATCGATTAATGGTTAACGGTGTTTTTAAAATTTAGTTATCAGTTAATTCGATTTGAAATTAATAAACTAATCGAATTAACTAAAAATATTAAACATTTAATAATTTATACATAATACATATATACATATATTTTAAGCATATACTCATTAAGATATCTAGAGATCCAACTAATTTTTAACCTAGACTCATTTAAGATTTTAAGACAACCAAAATTCAATCCAAATAAAAAATACTCAAATTAATTAATATAATTAAAGGAAAAAATACAAGTCCTAACACTTATAACAAAGTTCAGTTAATTCAAAAATCGACTAAATTAACCGAATTTCATTCAATTCGATTAATAGTTTTCAAATAAATTTCGATTCAGTTAATGACTAATTTTTTTTTGATTTTCTCTTTTAATTAATGCATTGGGCTTCGTAATTTTTTATTTTATTTTTTACACCCTATGATTGGAATACTTGCTTAGGATTAGGAGTGGCAAAATGAGCCCAGGTCTAAAAAAGTTCGACACAAAAATATCAGGACCAGAAATTGATTCGAGTTTAAATATAAATTTAATATTAAAAATAAAATAATAAAATTGTAATTAATATAAAAGGACGCTCGTCACATGTTTTATACCGAGATTTTTTTTTAAGAATTACTAATGAAATCCGATACAAATAACAGCCAACCTCGGCACTTGTCTGTGACCTTAGTATACTTGTCTCATAAGAATTTGACTGTCCAAAATATCAACGTGTCATCTTGTGATTTGCTTCCGCGTAGGATTAATATAGGAGTATACCTGGCTAATTCTATAATCTGATTTCCACCCTTCTTTTACCCGGGAAGTGAAAGATTATAGAGTCTATTTTTGTTAAATTTTATTTTACCACCCGGTCTGCTTTGTCTCTCTTCCCGCGCAAAATTGTTGAGTGCATTTTAGCATAAATTGGGGGCATGTTAGCAAAGACCCACGAACCCAAATGTCCTTCCACTCCCAGAATGAAGTGGCCATAATTTGATTACCATTGAACTTATTTATTTATATATATAAAATTTGGAGGAAGTTGCAGAGTTTTGAAGTGGAGCTTCAATGGTGAATCACCCAAGAATCCGCAAACGAGTCCATGCTACTCTCCCCCGCCGTTCACCTGACGGAAGTGCCTTTCAGAAGTGGTAATATATACGCTTAAAACTATTACTTTACCTTTCTTTTGGAGGGATGGTCATTGCTAATGCTAAATGATCATTGTTTTTTTTTATGCTTCAGTTTTGGGTGTGATTTTGAGGGTTGGGTTTTTGATATTATCACGTATTGTTTTTGATTTATTTATGTCGAAGTGATATTTGCGGTGAAACGGTGGCGATTGCTTTGGCTGATATGCACGACTGTGGGCCTGAGAAGAAAGAGTTGAAGAGGTTTAAGGGAACTGCCGGAACACAAAATGCTGTCAAACCAATAATTTCTTTGCAACCCAGATCGGCTTTCAATATTTTCTTGTAAATTTCTCACTTCTGATGCCCCCACTTTACTTTACATTCTTCAATATTGGCCATTTATTTACATTTTTTGAAGTTGTTTTGGTTTTTGGTATATTTGAAGTTGAAGAGGTTTATTGGGGATTCTAACCTTAAACCTCAAACCTTGTAGGGTAGCAGTCAATGCATTTATAGTCTCTCTTTTCTTTACTTTTTTGCCTCGTGACATTTCTATTCGTTATGGTATAGATGTTTGTATTATGCTTTTATATTTATAGAGAATTTCTTATAGTCATCTGTTTTATAGTTGTATTTGTAGCAATTACTGAATATTCTGTCAAATTTGGCTTCTTTTTTTTTTCTTTTTTTCTTTTGATAGAGGACACAGCTTTGTAGGAAGTCTGGATTTTAGTCCAACTCTTTAATGTTAGGAGAAACATGTACTTGGTCAAATACCTAGGAGCTCTGTTTATTTGTATGTCCCCATAGTTGCTAATGACCTGGTTTTACATTCAACCAGCCTGTTAACCATGACTTGGTGGGAGACGAAATGGGAAAATGGAATTAAACTCCAACTTTATGACTGATATTGAGTTGAGCAAACTAAACTGAATTATTTTCGTTTGGTGTGTTTCTTAGGGAAACCTTTATGGAAACCAACAAGAATGGAAATTTCATTGAAATTGACCGGAAGGGGTTTGAAACTTGGAAAAACATGTGTGAGGAGGTAATGGTCTTCCTGAGTTGTCATTACTTTTCGTTGCAAGTTTCCTGCTGGTATTTTGTATTGAGTATTGCTTCCTATCTTTCTTTGTAGGAGAGAAAAACATATGTTACTCAAGCTGAAAAGGTGAACTCAGCCTACATGAAGGATGTGGTTGAAGAGGAGAGAAATATTATAAAGGTGAATGGGGTTCAGACTTTATGAGTGTTAAATTGATTTGAACTATTTCTAGAGTGATCTAAATATGTTTTTGGCATAATTGGTGATATCAGTTATTGTGCTTTCATGACAATGTGGATACATTTTTAATGTTTCATCATAGAACTTGTGTAGATTCTTAAATCGGAAGTAGTTTGTACTCTGTTTTCTGTGTTATCAGCTGATGGTAGGGTTAAATTCCATTCCAAGGTTAATATTGAAAAAAGGGACAGGTCATACTAAGACATGATGATTCTAAAGATACATGATTTTGAACGCATGATTGTCTCATCTTCACATAATTATTGTCAGCATAATTGCTTCTCGATTTTAATGTTTTCTAGTAAGAACCAGTACACGATTAGGTGGGCTGATAATTAGCTTATATAAATCTTTCTCCCTGGTGGATTCTGGAAATTTTGCTGTGGTTGAGCTTATTTGCTTCCCTTCTTGAACTTGAAAGTTAGCATATCTATTGTCCAAATTTCAAAATAGAACAAAGTTTTCCATATATTCTTTCTTATTTGAAGTTACTAAGCTTTTAGCAATGAGTTTCTTTTAGGTGGATGATGAGGCTGATTCGGCAACAGTTGGGAAATTTGATCAGGTTTGCATATATGTTTGGGACACATAAAAATAGCAAATATGGATAAATTTACATCTGTTTTTTTAATCATCTCTTATTCATGGAATTCACAGTTCTATGAAGATTCCAAGTTCTATGATACATCCGATGATGGTGAACCATACCACTCTGGAGGATTCAAGAGCTTAAACACAAGTGAATGGTACACTTCACTGCTTCTGCATACATAACATAATTGTTATCATATGGAAGATAGATGTAAACAGTGTCTTTCTCGACTTTTCAGGTTGATCACCTAAGTTAACCACGATCATATATCTCGCTCAGCACCGGTAAATTATGTCCTTCATGAAGCAGGGAAACCCACATCGATGACCGAACTTAAAGAGCTTGCCATTTTTGTTGAACCCTTTTGTTTCATGCCAATGGGGCCTTAACAGCTGATCCGTTTTGTAAAGGGCAAGTCATTCTGCTATTGTATAGTAGTTGTAGGAGTTTAGCTTTGGAAGCAGATTGGTATTTATTTTGTTACTCGGCAGGGCTTGAGAAGAAACATTCTTTTTATCCATATTTTAGTTTTATAATAATCTTCTGAGGGATATCTCTGTCATACAATACAAATATCTGCAGTTCCAAAGCATCTTTTTGCAAGTCGAAGTTTTTAAAGCTTTCCTTCTCTCAGTTTTTTGGGGGATAAATGTGGGTTCTTTTTGAAACCCAAGCTCTATCTTGCCTTCAAAGTTTCCTGGCAGATGAAACCAAAGGCCAGGAAATTAAATGAGGTAAAATTTGAAACCCTAAACTTAACCTGAAGATTGGTTTCTACTCGAGTTTGAGTAGCGGCTCGGTTTGTGTATTCCGCGAGCAGTACAGAAAAACGGGGAGCAAATGCAAGATGAAGGGAATTGCCAACCTTTTGCAAACTTGCATAGACAACAAATCTCTTCTGCTAGGCAAAGTCCTCCATGCTCATATTCTCCGCAACAATCTTTTAACCAACACTTTCCTATGCAACCGTCTCATCGAACTCTATTCCAAATGCAACGACTCATCCTCTGCTGACAGAACGTTCAACTATACTCCACACAAGGACATTTATTCCTGGAACGCCATTTTGAGCTTCCACTGCAAAGGTGGGAACTTAAATTTTGCACACAAAGTGTTCGAACAAATGCCTGAAAGAAACGTTGTCTCCTGGAACAACTTGATTAGTTTAATGGTTAAAAATGGGTACCAGAAAAAAAGGCTTGGATGTTTATAAGCTTATGGTTTCGGATGGTATTTTGCCTACACATGTTACTTTTGCTAGCATTTTAAGTGCTTGTGGAAGCATTTTGAATTTGCAGCTTGGGAAAAGATGTCATGGTCTTGTTATTAAGATCGGTCTTGATAAAAATATATTTGTCTGCAATGGGTTATTGTCTGTTTATGCTAAATGCGGGGTTATAAGAGATGCTGTTCAAATTTTTTCGGACATTGATGAGCCTAATGAGGTTACTTTTACTTCAATGATGGGTGGGTTAGGAAGTATTGACGGGGTCTTTGAGGCTTTGGAGATGTTTAGAATGATGTGTCAAAAAGGGGTTTGGATTGATTCTGTTTCCTTGTCTGCTGTTTTGACTGTTTGTGCAAAGGGGGGCGAGTATGGTGAATCTGGTTCCTCTGCAGATAGTGATAGATTATCATGTAATATTGTACTTGGGGAACAAGTACATGGTCTTGCAATTAAGCTAGGATTTGAAAATGATCTTTATTTTAGTAATTCTTTGCTTGATATGTATGCTAAGAATGGGATTATGAACAGTGCTGAGATAGTTTTTCATAATTTGGGAAAAGTCAGTGTTGTTTCCTGGAATATTATGATTGCTGGATATGGGCAGAAAGGAAATGGTGGGAAAGCTATAGAGTGTTTTGAAAGGATGCAGTGTTGTGGTTTTGAACCTGGTGAGGTTACTTACATTAATATGCTTGCAGCATGTGTAAAGTGTGGAGATGTTGAAACTGCACGTCAGATGTTTGATAACATGCCGTGCTCTACTGTTATTTCATGGAATGCTATAATCTCTGGCTATTCCCAGAATGAGGATCACAGAGAAGCAATAGATCTTTTCAGGGAAATGCAGTTTCAAAGTGTAAAACCTGACCGGACTACTGTGACCTTCATCCTTGGCTCATGTGCTGGAATGGACTTTCTGGAGTGTGGAAAACAGGTCCATGCTGCCTTGCAAAAGGCAGCTCTTCATACCGACAATTATGTTGCTAGTGGACTGATTGGCATGTACTCGAAGTGTGGGAAGACAGAAATTGCAGGGCACATATTTTCTTCTCTGCCGGCACTAGATATTGTCTGTTGGAATTCTATGATTGCAGGCCTTACTCTTAATTCTCTAAACAAAGAAGCTTTCATGCTCTTTAAGCAGATACATCATGGTAGAATGTCTCCTACTGAGTTCTCTTATGCAACAGCATTGAGTTGTTGCACAAAATTGTCTTCTTTATTTCAAGGCAGGCAGATCCACTCTCAGATAGTAAAAGACGGCTACGAGAGTGATGTGTTTGTGGGCACTGCTCTTGTTGATATGTATTGTAAATGTGGTGACATAGATGAGGCACAGAAGCATTTCGATATGATGCCTGTCAGAAACGTTGTTACATGGAATGAGATGATACACGGATATGCTCAGAATGGACGTGGAGATGAGGCTGTTTGTCTATATGAAGACATTATTGCATCAGGTGTAAAACCTGATCGAGTAACCTTTATTTCCATTCTGATTGCATGTAGTCACTCAGGATTAGTAGATCAGGGGTTCAGAATTTTCAACTCAATGCGGAGTGAACATGGGGTTGACCCGGAATTAGATCATTACACTTGCATCATTCACTGTCTTGGTCGAGCCGGTTGTTTTCATGACGTAGAGCTCCTTATGGAGCAGATGCCATATAAAGATGATCCAGTTGTATGGGAAGTTGTGCTTAGTTGTTGTAGAGTCCATGGAAATGTCAGCTTAGCTCAACGAGCAGCAGAGGAACTCTTCCGACTCGACCCTGAGAGCTCCACACCGTACGTGCTTCTAGCCAATATCTATTCTTCTTTAGGAAGATGGGATGATGTAAGGGCCATTAGAGAGCTGATGAGTGACAAACTGATTGTTAAGGATCCTGGCTACAGTTGGATTGAACAAAAAGAGCAGGATACAAGTTTATTTGTTGGGTGATAGACAAACTTCATTGGCTCTAATTGAGTGCAAGAGATTTTGTCACTACTGTGGCAAGCACTAATTGGCCGTCGAACTCACCAAATACATATTCGCTGCATTCATAGAAAAAGACATTGAAAAGTACTTGCATACGTCACATTTTCAAAATCTGAGGTTAGGGCGTGGGGTTTTAATTCACAAAGATGGATCCTCTTAGGTTACCCAACTCGAACTTTATGAAGAAAGAAGTCACACTACAAGCGACAATAAAATGCATCAAAGATAGGTGACCAGCACCCATCACAACATTTATCATCATACTTTTTGATTTCTCCACTTAACCTTAAGCAGTGGCCATGCATGAAAGTTGAAATGTTCTATCAATGTAGTTTCTCTAACATTGTTCCTCTGAAGAACAGCAGTGACCGAGTTAGCGAACATATCAAGAGACTTCTCATCTTCATTTTTTTCATTTCACATTTTACATGGAATATAACATTGCAATCTGCAGAACAGTAACGGACAACATTATGCAATCCAAACTTGTAAAGGGAGGAAATGTGTGAAAAAGACAATGGTCATGGCACCTGTGTTTGATAATGCATGGCATTGAAATGTATTTTTTATGGATGATAATACTGCATGTACCACAGGTTTAGGCAACATGGTTTCCTTCACTGCCACAAACTTCACAAATGAATGGAACATGTCGAATGGGTGTTAATGACTTTTATCTTCAATTGTTTGTAATGGTGATACACATTCAATGCAAATGGCAAACGTACATAAACAAATCCTCCTAGTCGAGTTACGTGGCATATCTTGCAAGAAAGCCTTATATTATTAAATTGCAGTACAAGAGGATGTCCACAGTGACAAAAATGATTCATTTTGAGAGTAAGTTCCGCACACTTTTGGAGATAAACACCCCCACAAGTTCCTGCAGAAACTAGGCTGCAGAACTATATGAAGCAACCTTTTCGCATTGAAGTTTCGGATACATGTCTCGGATGAGCCATGCTGCCATTAACTCATTGCATTGAAGTTTTGGATACATGTCTCGGATGAGCCATGCTGCCATTAACTCTAAGCTCTTTGCGTCAAATGAATCCCATCCCAACTCAGTCGTTCATATGGATTTTCACATACGGTTACTTCTGGATCTCCACATTCACTTGAAAGATCAAAATTGTAGTCTCCTCCGGTTCCACAACAGGCTTTTTGCAATGTTGTTGGATCGAAACCTGATGATATTTATATTAACAAAAGCAATTCACGGAACAGTCTTGAAAACTAATAATTGCAAATAAATCAGACTTACCAAGCAGATCAGCCTTTCTGAAAACCCACAGGAATGCATTGTAGTAGTCACCGTAGACAACGATCACATCAGGATGTTCTTCTTTTAGCTCATCGATAGCTTTTTGAAGATCATTATGATAAACCAAAAACCAATTCAACTCCTTTAGACAATGAAGCTCATCATAAGCAGTTATATCATCTGTTTGAAACAGAATGAGATATACAGGAAAACAACCAATGGGAAAGTTTCCGGACACAACTAACCGAGTAGCACCATATTCGATAACTCTCTACAAAGTGGAACTCAAAGTATTGAGGAACAAGGGTACCATGACTATAAGTGATATGATCAAATGTTCGATAAAAGGAAACTTACCTCGGCAGCATGTTTTATGTCTCGGACTACCTTGGGCACCATGGTCTTAACCTTGTCGAAGGTTTTCCCTTGGAAACAGGGGAAGTTATAGTCATTTCCTCCTATCTCCCAGCCATGAAAAGAGCTCTTCCATTTTTCTTGAAGCAATCTATCAAATATAACACCTCAAGTGGGTCATTATTGTGTCAATCCATTCAGATCAAATATACATAGAGGAAAGATTGCTAACCTTTGTCATAATGACAAGCCGTATTGAAATAGCTAGACATCCAGTCAAGTTGTTTACTTAGACATCTGGTGGTAGGCAGAAAAGAAATGTTTCTCTTGTATAAATCTTCCACAGACATGGCAGTAGCACCGGCGACCTCAAAGTTAACCCCGTGATCGAATGTTCCATCTTTGTTTAAGTAGGCATCAAGAAAAGGAAGTCCAGCAGATTGTGCTGCTTTCAAATGTTCAAAACATGAAACATCAACACACACACTGGTTTTACACTTTAATCAACAATATTAGTTTTGCTTTCCAAAAACAAAACATGGGAATTCATATTTTACCTATATAATCAATCATCAACAAGCCATTAGAGCATCTCCCAGTTGGCTTCTTGAAGGTTTCCCCGTAGGGTAAGCAGGCAAATGCTGAAGAAGGGTTGTCCTGCACAAAATTACCTGCATCGGCTATCGAATCCCCTAACTGATATATGGCATCAAACTTGCAACTGCTAAGAATATGTTCATTGTTGCTTCTAGCAAAGCTAAAGAAAGAGATAATAACAGCAATTACATAGAAAACAAAACCTGGCGGAACACAGTTAGTAGAAGCCATATGTGGAGAAATGAAATCTTGGTGTCAAAATTTCAATTATGGGAATAAAATAGATCGAAGAAAGGAACAGATTTCTCCAACCCCGAATGGTTTGGTGAAATGTCATATTCAAAGTAGATAGCACTCAAGAAACTTTCATTTTGGTTAACTCGATTTTCTTTTGAATGTCATCACCTGAGAAAATTTGAAAATTTAGTCACTAATCTGTAAGGGTAAGATGAGGTGTAGTTTAAAATAAATCATACTCCTACTGCTTAAACCCACACGGGATGATTCGAGGAGCATCCAAAACCACTAGATCAATTAGTGGATCTGAGGATTTAACTGAGTTTACATAATGTGATCAAATTTTGAAGTTATATATATCATTTCAACCACACATATTTATTTATTAAATATAGTAAATAATTTATCCACTTTTAAAATCAATGGTAAAAAATGGCTATAACTTTATCTTTTATAAACTACAATGTAATATCCCAAATTTTGGGACAGTGACCAAAATATAATTTTTGAAAGTTTTGGGGTTAAAGTATAAACTTTGAAAAAGTTTGAGGATTAAAGTGTAAATTTCCCCAATAAGTAATTTTATTGAGTATAAGAGTGAATCAGATCGAAATAAGTACCTTGATATCGGTTTTAAGAATTAAGATGCAGTAAAAGGTACTGAATTTGGATCGAATAAAATTGTTAAGCATGCTCAAGCCAGGGAAATGTTAGGATGGGTGACCTTCGGGAAGGTCCCATAAAAGTGTTTATGATCGATATTTTAGACTCAGTAAGAGTAGAGAAAATTCGTATGGATTATCGATAAAGGATTTCTAAGAGAAATTTTATTCTATGGAGATTTTTTATAATTATTGGAATAGTAGATCGAGTTAGGAAAATTCAGCTTAAGTCCTTGGGAAAGAAAATTTTTATGAGATGGTAGTGTGGATTTACCGAATATTGAAATATAGAATTTTCAGAATAAATCCGATAGCTCGGTAAAGGTAAAATCGCAGTAGAGATATTTTATGAATATAGGGATATCATATTGAACTGAATTTCATAGGATGTTCCATAAGCCATGAAAAAGTCATAAATTAATATTTATGGAATAATAACCAGTTGGGAATGAACTATTTTAGTTGGATTGTAATGAAATGACATTTTTGAAACAAGCTAGTAAATAAAAACTAGTTGGAGGGCAAATTAGTCATTTTGCCCCAATGGCATTTTTGAAATATTTAAAAAGTTACAAGGAAAATTTTGGAAGAAGAAAATGGAAGATTAAATCTTGGCCCTTGATTAATGATAAAATCAATCTCAACCGTTGGATTAAAAGGGCATTTTAGTAATTTCACTATCTAAATGAATTTAAAATTCATTTATTCAAGACAAGCGGCCAAATTGGATGAAAAACAAAAGATGAAGACCATTCTTCATCCTAAAATTTTGAAATATGAGGGGGAGAAAGAAAGAAAAATGGAGAAAAATTATCCAAGTTCGATTCAAGCCCCGAAACTCGATTTTTAGGTAATCATTTCAACTACAAAGTTGTTCTACTCTTCAAGCTCTATCTTTTGATGTCAATAATTCATGGAATACGTGCTTGATTGATGAGAATTTTGATGAGAAATAAATTAGGGTTTACGGACTAAATTGGGGGTTTTGAGATTTTATGATTCTATGTCGAAATTTAAGTTGAAATTAAGTTGTTATGATGATAAAATCAGGTTTTTTAGTTGAGATTTAAACCCTACATATTTTAGTTTGTACGAAGATGATTAGGGTTTATGGATTCAAGTTTGATTTAGGGTTTGTAATGTTGGATAAATGATCTAGTAAGCTTGAATTTGTTATTTGGAAGCAAAACCCTAAATTAAAGGTATAGGGACCATTTCAGAAATTCTGAAAGTTAGAAGAATAATCTGAATTTTATGATTTTGAAGTGTATTTATGTTATTATTGATGTTGGAGATGTGAAATTGAAGTTAGAATGCAAAACCGATGTTAAATCGAGTTAGTGACCATTTGACAAATTGTCAAAGTTAAGTGACCAATTCAGAAATGAGGTTTCAGAGAAGGATTAAATCTGATTTTTAGTTGAAATAATAGAATTCAAGTGGTAATGTTGATTTGAGGACTAAATTGCAAAGTTAAGAAGTTTGAATCCTCATCTTCACATTTTAGTGACTAATTTGGAAAGAAAGAAAATTAGGGGGATCAATGTTGAATAATTATTTGATGAAAAAGGGTGATAAGTTGAAGGTTTGAATCAAGTGTTGGGACCAAATTGACAAATAGCAAAGCAAGGAGAAATTAGTATAAAGTTTGAAGTTATTTATGGAAGTTGTGTAGGAAAACTGGATTTGGTAGTAAGTTTAAAAACTCACCATAAATTCTACACAAATGGTTAGAAGGTGAATTTTATACCGATGTAAAGATTTGTTCGTCTAGTTTTGCCTCCAATAAACGGAAACTGATTTTGAGTTCCGAGTAAAAAGATATGAATTTTTAAGTGGTGAAAGGTCAGAAAACAGTATGACAGTCTGTTTCGAAATCAACACTAGAAATTGACTTTAAAAAGTCGCCATAAATCGTACAAGTTGAATTTGGGCTATTAATTTATATGGTTGAAAATCTTATTGAATCTAGTTTCTTTCAGAACAAACGAAATCAAATTCCGAGTTGTAGATTATTTATAGAAATATTTCTTTGAAGGTAGTGCAATCTGCCAAAAAATGAGAATTGATACATTTTGTATCTAAGGTTAATTAGTAAGCTTGAAAAGGGTTAATGGAAGTTCTAAATGGTTATTAAGGACCAAAATGAGTTTTGGACAATATAAGGAAGGAAAGAGAAAATTTGTATATTTGAATGATTAGATTTGATAGTATGTTTGAAAAATTGTTAGATTTGAATCTAACAAATGTTGTTTATATTCATGTGATTAATGAAGTTTGGATATGAATCAAAGAGGATTCGAGATATTATAAACGAAATGATCAACTAGAATTTAGTGAGGCATGCTATTACATGGCTCATGTGAGTGCACTTCTAGATGTTTGCATTACATTGAAAATGGCATTGCATTTCTTTATAATATATGATATGATACAATGCTCGACATGACAAGCTTGATGGAATACCAGGTACGAATTATTGTTTGCATAAATGATGATGCATTATGCATACATGATGATAATAATACAAGGAGGTGTTTAATACAAGGAGCAAAGAGCGTCCTTATATGAGGAGCAAAGAGCGTCATCTCGAGTACGTACTCTACAAGGCACTACGGTGCAGATAGGCTATGGGGTTTCCATGGGCCTCTAGCCAGACACGATGATAATAATAATAAGATGTTACATGATACATGATACATGATACAGATGTTACATGATTACGTGATACATGAAAAAGATGTTACATGATTTCATGATACATGAAAAATAAGTTACATGTTACATGACAGAGAAATACACGACATACTTGATAGAAATGTTATTGATATATGATAGACATGTTACATGATACATGATAGAATACATGACATGCAAATGATTGCATAATGAAAGCATGACCATGAAAGAATACATGACATATTGTATTACATTATTTCAGGATTTTAAAATAAATAAGTTTAACAGCCTCACTAAGTTCGTACTTAGCATGTGTCTTATATCACACGTAGGTTTCCTGGAAATCGTCTATCGAGGAGGAGCATAAACTTAGGAAAACTCAAGTTACTACAATAAGTTTAGTAAGTACGTCTTTATCATAATTTGATAGACTAGTGGGCATGTAAGTATTTTTAAAGTTGATTTGTCTATAGCATAAGTTTACAACGTAATTATATGCTTTTATGGATGGATAAGTTTAGAAACACAAATTGTTAACAATAGCAAAATCTTTGGTATGGTTAAGATGTTGTTTAGCCCTAATCACGTAAAAAATTTAAAATCAAGAAAGGTTCTAGGCAGCTTACATAGTTTTCACCATGAATTATATTTTTATTTCAATAATCCAATTATAAATTTTGCAAACCAATTCAGGGTCAAAACTAGCTGCAACTAGACGATATAGTTTTAAATTTAAAACCGATAAAAGGTTAAACTACAAATTAAATTTTGGTATAAAAAATTTAAGTCAAGATTTATTCCAATGATTTCATAACATCTTTAATGTATATTCGGTTTACGAGTATACGTTAATGGTGTTGCATTTATTAGTATCAGAGCTACAGGTTTAGCCGATTCTGGAGGCTAAACCAAGTTTAATATGATTTGATGTTAAATACATGCCCCTAGGATGTTATGTTACTGACGTACTGTTGTGTAACTTGATTATGCTCCTCAATAAATGAATAAGTTATAGTAGAAATAAGTAATGTTAAGTATTGTTGAACTGTGTTAGACATCTGATAATTGAGACCAAAAGGAGGTCCAAAGTAGAAGTAATGAAATACATAATGTTTCATCTCTGGCTCTTACCTCAGTAGAGCCACTTGTATATCAGAGAACTCTAACACAAAAATATGAAACCTTAGTATGAGCTTTAAAGGTTGTGGTTAGTAGAATTAAGACCCTTGTGCCTGCACCAGCCTAGTATATGCACCAGTAAGGATGTTGATTGTTAAGGAGCTCCTGAATTTAATGGAAAAAGTGGCCCGATAATTGCCAATTTGTGGTATAAACATGTTAAAGTCATGCTATAGAGGAATTAAACTGCATATAACTAAGAAGTTAGAAGAAGCTGTATCCTGCTAAGGGAACATATTTGTATTTAGTGGTCTAATGCCACGGAGTTAGTACCTTTTAAGGAAGTGATGTGATTTTTAGTAATCCATTCGGACTTAGTGAATGGGTGACTAGAATATATACGAAATATCCATTAGTAATTCAGTGGATTAAGTTCCCAGCGAATTTAATGTAACTTCCATTTCATGAATTTGAAGTTATTCTTGAAATGAATTGGCAATCTACATATGATGCAGAAGTGATGTGTAAAAAAAAGGTGAGTGCTTCAAGAACCTGATGGTTCTGAAGTAAATGTGAAAGAAAGAACTGACTGTTTAGAGTTAGTGATTTCTACGACAACAACTTAAAGGTTATTAAGTAAATGGATATAAGGCGTGTTAAATTTCTGTGATGATTATACAATTGTCACCCAAGAAGATTAAAGATATCCCGATTGTGGGAAAATTTCAAATATGTTTTCGGATGAGTTATTAGGATTACCTTTAGATAAAGAGGTACAATTTGGGATTGATGTCTAGCTTAGAATTGAACTGATATCAATAGCACCACATATGATGGTGTCAATCGAGCTAAAAAAGTTGAAAGCTCAATTGCAAGAAATGCTAGACTGGGATTACACTTGACCGAGTATATCACCATGGGATACTCCGGTATTATTTGTAGAGAGGAAAAAAGGGTTCTCTACAATTATGAATAGATTACCGGTAGTTGAATAAAGTAACTATTAAGAACAAGTATCCACTACTAAAGATTGAAGATATATTTGATCAGCTTAGAGTTGCAACAGTGTTCTCAAAGATAGATCTTCGATCGAGTTATTATCAATTCAAATTCAAAGAAGAAGATGTATCAAAGATAGCATTCAGGGCTCGTTATGGACATTACGAATTTTTGGTAATGCCATTTGGACATGTAAATGCCCCTGCTATATTCATGGAGTTGATGAATAAGGTATTCTAATACTACTTAGACCAGTTTGTAGTAGTAGTTTTCATGGACAATATTCTAGTATACTTAAAGATAGAAGCTGAGCATGACTATCATTTTTGAGTGATACTATAAACATTAAGAGATAAGCAGTTTTATGTAAGGTTTTCTGAATATGAACTTTGGTTATCAAAAGTAATTTTCCTTAGACATGTAGTATTGGCTGAAGGAATAAGAGTTGAATTCCAATGAAGTACAATAAATTCTTGAATAGGAGGCACCGAAAAATGTCTCTAAAGTTCGGAGTTTCTTGGAAATTAGCTGGTTATTATAAATGTTTTGTGTAGAATTTATCTATTATTATTCTGCTACTTATTCAACTACCATAAAAAGGTATTCCATTGAAATGGTAAGAAGTGTCCTAGTTACATTGATCACAAAGGTATTATGAAGGTATCATCTCAGAAATCAGAAGTGTAATTAAGATAAGTTAGTTATCTGTGCACAAGGTAGAAGTGATTATAAGAAGAAACGTTTAATTTTTTTTAAAATAAATTAGTTCTTTAATGAAGTCAAAGGAAGTGTGTTTAGTTGAGGATAGTTTCGACTAATAAAAATTTCCCTAGAAGTGTTTATAGACAAGAATAAGAGTCTCAGATCACAAGGATTATAAAGATACCCATAACAATAATAATGAAATGAAGTATGAACTTATTCCGATTTCTATTTTGATTGAGCTATTGATGCAGTAAGGAGCTTAAGTACAAGAACAAGAAGTAACTAAGAGGTTGTAACCTTCGGCATCTGTATATTATAAAACATTGGTTGTTTAAATGTTTAAATTGTTGGGAGCCTTAAATGTCAGAGCAAAAGAGAAGTTATGATTGTTTATTTGAAGATGAAGGATGATAAAACTCCTATAGAAGAAGTAATATTGATACAGAGGAAGTAGTTTGGAAAACTTCCTAGAAAGGTGTTAAAAATTGGAGTCAGTGATTAGTTCATAAGGAAATGATTTCACTGATTTCTGAGCTTTGATAAAGTACTCACATTGTTTATGAGAAAAAGTGTGAGATCAGTGGGTTAAGCCGGTATGACAAGGAATAATTTTATTTAAATAATTATAGTGTGACTCTTAATAAATGATTTGAAGCATATCACAAGAATTATAAGAAATTTTAAGAACTGTCTGTTAGTAAAGCTGAAACTAAAGCCAGTAACCTGAGAATTCTAAAGCCAATTTTAAGATAAATTGGCTATCTATATGAAATGTAGAAGTAAGATGTAAAAAAAAAGTTGATCTTTGGACAAGATGTTATCAATTAAAGCTAAAAGAAGAGAAAAAGAAGAAAAGTATCAATTCAAGGAAGGATGATTTGTATAGGTCAAAAAGGGAAAAACTTGGTTTTAGAACTGTTATACCTCAAGGAATCGTGAAAGAGTTGGACCAAAAGTATATTAATGAGTCTTGTCTCTAGAAGTGAGCAAAAGTCTATAGTATGTGTACTTATGTTTTGAGGGCATTGGCTAAATTATTTACACGTCATCACTCCTGAATAAATTGAGATGTAATTAGATTTGATACATGAAAGAGTTAGTAGAAATATTGGTTTGAGCTACATGATCGAAATGTTGGGTATAACCCAAAAGTTGGAAGGGTTGATTTGACACGTGAAATAGAGGATAAAGTAATAATTATTTAATATAATCTCAAGGCTGCCGCGGATCAACAAAAAGGCTTATGCAGACAAGAAGAGAATGATGTTAAATACGAAGTTGAGGATAAAGTATTTTTCTAAAGCTTTCATTTTAGAAGAAGTTGTTACATTTTATTCAAAAATGAAAGCTTAGTCCCAGAATTATTGGACCATACGGGATTCTAGAAGGAGTTGAACTAGTGGTTTAACAACTGGTGTTACTCCCAGTTATGAGTAACGATCAGTGAAAATTTTGGCATATAAAGTCAAAAAGTTAAGGAACAAGAAAATTCCACTGATTAAAGTCTTTTGGAGAAATCATAAAATGGAAGAAGTCACATGGGAAATTAAAAGGAGAATGCAGGAATAATACCCGAAATAGTTTGAAACGGGTAAACATTAAAAACTCGAGGACGAATTTTCTTAAGAGGGGAAGAATTGTAATATCCCAAATTTTGGGCTAGTGACCAAAATATAATTTTTGAAAGTTTTGGGGTTAATGTATAAACTTTAGAAAAGTTTGAGGATTAAAGTGTAAATTTCTCCAATAAGTAATTTTATTCAGTATAAGAGTGAATCAGATCGAAATAAGTATGTAAATTTCTCCAATAAGTAATTTTATTCAGTATAAGAGTGAATCAGATCGAAATAAGTACCTTGATATCGGTTTTAAGAATTAAGATGCAGTAAAACGTACTGAATTTGGATCGAATAAAATTGTTAAGCGTGCTCAAGCTAGGGAAATGTTAGGATGGGTGACCTTTGGGAAGGTCCCATAAAAGTATTTATGATCGAAATTTTGGACTCAGTAAGAGTATGTTAGATTATCCGATAGAGTTAGAGTCCTTATGTAAATAGTAGTTTAAATTAAAGTTTAAAGATAGAGTTAGAGTCCTCATGTAAATAGTAGTTTAAATTAAAGTTTACTTCCTAAAAGATAGAGTTAGATGTTTTGAGTCTATAAATTCACTGTAAAGGGATGTAATTTTTCGAAAAATATTCAATAACAGAAAATCAATTATGTTTTCTTCTTCTTTTCTGCAGAAACTTAAATTCTGCTTTATTTTTATGCGTTAATTAGTTTTTCCTAAAGCTAGAAAATTGATTTTCTACATGGTATCAGTCTAACATCGATCCTAGTTAGAATTCTTAATAGGATCCCCTTCGACAACCTTTGAGATGCAGTCCATAGCAGAGCAGGCTGCTAGATTGGAGTTTTTTTTCTAGAAATTTCAGGTTCGACAGTAACCTGTGAAGCAGATTTATCCCTCGTGAAGGATACAAGCATACATAATACTTGTTCTCCTACTGCACTTTTTTCTACCAAAGGTGCATCAGCATAGATCATCGACTCTGGAGCATCTGATCACATGACTGGTAACAGGGAATTATTCCTTAGTTTTTCAGATTCATCTTCTACAAGTTCTATTAAAACAGTCGATGGCTCTTTCTCTCCTATCAAAGGAAATGGCTCAGTCCTCATTAACGATAATTTGTTGCTTGAAGATGTTTTGTTTGTGCCTAATCTCTCATGCAATTTCATCTATGTTAGTAAACTCTCCAAGAATTTGAAGTGTTCATTACAGTTTACTGAATCTGGTTGTTTTTTGCAGGCAATGAATTCGAGGAAGATGCTTGGCACTGTTAGCTTGCAAAATGGTCTCTATGTCCTCGGAAATCAACCATCTTCCTTACCAAATATTTCTTGCTCTTTGACTTTTTTAGGGCAAATTGTAATATAATGTTATGGCATTTTAGGTTAGGGCATCCTAACTTTCATTATCTTGCTAAATTATTCCCTGAATTATTTGTTAATAGAAAACCAAGTTCTTTTAAATGCCATATATGCCATCTCGCTAAACAGACACAAGCATCATATTTACCATCTTCCTACAAACCTTCCCAACCTTTTTCATTAATTCATAGTGATGTTTGGGGTCCTTCTCGAGTGAAGAATGTAACTGGTAGTAGGTGGTTTGGTACTTTTATTGATGATCATAGTAGAACAACTTGGGCATATTTGTTAAGGGATAAATCTGAAGTAGCCTATGTTCTTGAGAAATTTTACAATATGGTTGAAACCCAATTTGGAAGTAAAATTCAGATATTTAAATCTGATAATGTGAGTGAATATTTTACCAAGTCCTTGGGGGAATTTTTTAATAAAAAAGAGATTGTTCAACTTAGCACTTGTGTGGATACACCACAACAAAATGGGGCTGCAGAAAGGAAAAATAGGCATTTGTTAGAGGTAACTAGGTCTTTGATGTTCACTAGTAATATTCCTAAGTATTTGTGGGGTGAGGCTTTGTTAACTGCAACCTATCTCATTAATCGAATGCCCAGTAAGGTTTTGCAATATAGAACACCCAGAGCTATTTTTTTGGAGAGTTACCCCAATTTTAAACCTCTATCCTCTATTCTCCCTTTCAAAGTTTTTGGTTGCACTGTGTTTGTGAATGACTATGTTCCCTCTAGGTCAAAACTTGACCCTAGATCCTTGAAGTGTGTCTTGGTCGGGTATTCTTCACTTAAAAAAGGCTACAAATGTTATCATCCTCCTTCTCAGAAATTTTTTACTTCATTGGATCTCACATTTTTTGAACAGGAACCTTATTTCCATGCGACTGCAAATCAAGGGGAGAATTGTGATGTTTTTCAGCCTCCTACCAATCAGGTTTATCCTTCTTTACCTTCAGAGTTATTACCTACTAATAATCCTTTGTTATTTGAACCTCATACTCCTTTAAACCCTTCTACTTCTTCACCTATTATTACACCTACAGCTTCCCATCCTTCATCTATTGTTACTACTCCTCAGAATTCACCCAAACCTTCCTCACAAACCCCTCAGCCTCCTAAGCAATTGAAAGTTTATACAAGAAAACAGAAAACTATTCCCGAGATTGTTTTGCAATCTAACACTTGCCGAGAATTGGACTTGAATTCAGTTGCCAATGAAAATGATGGAGGTAATGTTCTAGCCGAGATTCCTGATAAGTGTTCAAAAGTACTATTTTTCTTACCCTTTTTACTCATATTATTGTTAGACTTAGGCTTATATTAGTTACAAAATTAGCCATTCATGCATTAATCCATGTTTCCTTCCATCGTTGAGCTTGATTACATAACTTGGTAGTTTTTGTGGGAAAGGATGCTGCTTTGGTGTGTTTTGTGTGTATATACAGGATCACTTGCCTAAACAAGGCTAGAACCAGTTGCCAGGGCAGTGCATGAAGGAGATGCCGAGCTAGTTGCCAGGGCAATGCATGAAGGAAACGCCGAGCCAGTTGCCAGGGCAATTGTCGACAAAGAATAAGGTGATATGGTAGTCGAAATTGATGACTAGACAAGCCCAAGATGACGTGGAACAAAGCTAAATCCCAAAGGAATTTGATTTCCATGAAGAGATTAAAGAAGAATTAAATTCCAAGAAGATAGGAGAAGTTCTAGTAGGAATATAATTATAATAAAGAATTATATTCTTTAAAGATAATTTAATTCCAACTTAACTTCCTTCTCAAAGAATGACTTTGACCTAGCCCTATAAATTAGAGGCCATATCGTCAACTTGGAGGAGAGCAAGAGGAGGGAAAATTTCGACAACCCCATAGGGCAAGAAGAGAGAAATTTTGACAAGAGAGCAAGGGGGGAGTTTGATTTCTTCTTCTTCTTTGCTTCCATTAGATTCATGGTTTGGGGATTATTCTTTGTATATCTTTTGAACCTAACCATGAACTAACGTGATTGGTTGGGGTTATTGTGTTTTGTTGTTGTGAGAAACAATTGGATTTTGTGTAGGTAATAAGAGTTTGCACTTTTCTATTCAAGGTTTACTCATTCTTGGCTTTTATTCTTGTTTGCGAGTGAATTGGGAGAGGATCTCGTAACTCCATCTATTTATCTAATATCGGGAGAGTTAGATTCAAGAAACGAATGAGTGTGGTCTTTATTCAATCTATTGATGGTGAAGATTAATCCGGCTTAGGAATAAGTTAAGGATTTCAACGGCTAAGAGGAGCGCAAGATTGGTTGTTGTTCACCCTTAATTCACGCAGGGATGTATTATCAAGGCATGCACAAGTAGCTAGAGTTTCGACTTAGGGATAAGAAGAAACCATTGAAGAACGCTCCGCCGAACCTTGAAGTTGCTGCCCAGCCGCCCAAGTAGTTGCCCAGGTAACCATCGATTAGTTGCCAAGGCAACCCCGCTGTGCAAGTTGTCATGGCAACTGAATTGCCCTTGCACTCTTTTACCAAGACGATCCAATCGGCTATCACACCTCAACTCATGATAACCTGGCCTATTTACTCTATTTTGATTTCATCTATTCTTTTAGTTTATTGCTCTTAGTTTACTCGTTAATTAGAACTCCTTTTATCAATTGTGTTTTTACTTTTCACATTGCAGTAACTTAAGCAAAGTGGCCCAAACCAATCCCTGTGGAAACGATACTCGATACTCATATCACTTTATTACTTGCGACGTGTATACTTGCACAATTGCGTAGCACTTATTACACGCAACAAGTTTTTGGCGTCGTTGCCGGGGATTGGCAATTGGTGTTAGTTGTTTTTGTTATTGCATTTTTTTCTCTTAGTTTTACTAACTTTTCTTTTTGTTTGTTTTATCAAAAAAAAATAGGTGCGCTACAAGTTAAGGGACATCAACATGTCGGGAAATAAAAGCCAATCTATTCGAGAGATGATGTTGGAAGATATGAATCAATCCAATCAAGAGTTTCTTGCACCCTTTGATGATTACCTATACCAACCGAGAAAAGCCCAAAGAACTTATACCATGGAAAAATCTTGTGCTATGTGTGGAGAACATCACGTGTTTGAAAATTGCCCTCACATTTTCGGTGTATATAACTACATGGAGGACCATCGAGGGAACCAACAGCAAAAATCTTCATGGTATGGTCAAAAAGCTCAAAATTGTTTTTACCATAACAATTTTGCCGCAGCAACAGATATGCCATGGAAATGTAGTCATTTTCAAGAGCATTCCAATTCCTTGGAGGAAACGTTACTAGCTTCCTTGGCTAGACTTAACGGATCAATTGAAGAGATTCGAGAGCTATCAAAATCTATGGATACGAGGATAGCTCAGTGGGATGCAACCTTAGGGGATTCAGAAGATCAATTGGGGAGATCCACATATGTCATGGATAACATGCACCAACAATTCATTCCTAGGGATACTGACGTCCCAAGGCAAGATGATAAGGAGCAATGCAAAGAAAGCTCTCCAATGTGTGGGGAACAACTAGAACCTCAAAGTCAAGAGGATGCCAATGAAAGAGACTGCCCAACACATGATGAGCCTGAATAACAAATTGCCTCGGCAATGATTGAGGAGCCTGAATAGAGAAATGCCGCGACAACACTCAGTGAAGCTGAGAACAACAATACTACAGCAAATTCTGAGGAACCTATGCCCAGAAGGTTACAACGTTGATGTTGAAGCAGGAATCTGTAGATTGCTCTCATCTACAATTGCCACGGCAATTACACGACCACATGCAAGATCAACGAGATGATAATACTTTACCAATGGAATATGAACAGGTAATAGTTGAACCTTTTGAATTCTTTAAAAACTCATCTCGTCCATTGCAGGTATGTCTTGAGGAACCGAGGTTGGTAGATTTAAAGCCTTCAAAATCTCTACTGATGGAGATGTTTAAGAGGCCAAAAGAAAACGGTGTTTGGATTCGTAAAGCTTTTCAAAAAATTGGTTCTTCTCTTGACTTACAGCAAATTTTGGCAACTGATTGCCACGACAATTGGCTTGAGCACCAATTGCCGCGACAACAAAAGCTACATCCAACCATGATAGAAGTCGACAAGAATGAGGTAATTGAATGGTTGAGAATGGATATAATTTTTCCTATTAATATATTTGTACCTTCAGGAATAATAGCAAGGTGGAGAGTATAAATGGACTACAAGCGAACAAAGAAGAAAGACACCTCCACCATGGTAACGCAAAAGGAAGTATTGGCAAGCACATTGGCCCAACTCTTTTTGGGCAATATTGTCACCCGATGGAGGGTGCGGATGGACTATAAGAAGTATCAAAAACGACCATCCTCAAGTTTTCTCAGATATGCACTAACATTAGAAGATGCATGATGGCACTCTTTTTAGACATGGTCGAAGACTTCCTTGAGATCTTCATGGATATTTTTCCGTTTTTGGTAGTGACTTCAAAAGTTGCCTCGACAATTTAGAGAATATGTTGGTAAGATGTGAAAAAACCGATTTAGTCCTTAATTGGGAGAAGTGCCATCTTATGGTAGATGAAGGAATAGTGCTCGGCCACAAGATTTCATCCAAGGGAATTGAAGTAGACAAAGCCAAGGTGGACGTGATCGAGAAGTTACCCCACCAAGATAAAGTCTTTCATTTTGATGATTCTTGCACCCAAGCATTCGAAACCCTAATACCCTGATCAGGTTATACGCCGATGCGTCCCTGAAGAGGAGCAACAGAATGTACTCCGACAATGCCATTCTTCACCCTATGGAGGACATTTTGGAGGAACTCGTATCGCGGCCAAAGCTTTTCAATCCGGTTTGTATTGGCCAACACTGTACAAAGATGCCCAAGAGTTTTACAAGAAATGTGATCATTGCCATAGGACGGGCAATATCGCCCACAAACCAATGGGCAAGCAGAAATTTCCAACCGAGAATTGAAGGGTATACTCGAGAAAGTTGTAAATCCCTCTAGGAAGGATTGGTTAGCATGACTAGATGATGCACTTTTGGCATATCGCACTATATTCAAAACACCCTTAGGTATGTCCCCCTTCCGACTTGTCTATGAAAAAACATGTCATATACCGGTGGAAATCGAACACAAGGCATATTGGGCAATTAAGACCGTGAATATGGATTGGGAAAGTGCCGGGCAAAAGCGTTTGTTGGACCTCAACGAGATAGAAGAATTTCGTGCACTCGCCTATAACAATGCACGAATCTACAAGGAGAAAACAAAGCAATGGCATGACAAAAAACTATTGCCACGGTAATTCATGCCAGGGCAACTAGTTCTCTTATTCAATTCTCGGCTAAAACTTTTCCCGGGAAAACTAAAATCAAGACGGTCGGGACCATTCGAAGTTGTCAAACCATTTTCCCATGGTACCGTGATAATCAAGTCCATTATCGACGAACATGAATTCAAAGTTAACGGACAGAGATTGAAGCACTACAACGGTGCCCATGTAGAACGAAACAAAGAAGTTGACACCTTAGGAGATGCATGAGCATGCTCTCCTTTCGATATTTTCTTTTTCTTTTTTTTTTTTGAACTATTTTTTTCTATTATTTTCGGTTATTTTTTTATCTCTTTATTTATTTTTGGAATTTTTAGGAGAGATTTTATTTTTCTTCATTATCTTTAGTTTCCAGGTTTTCTTTTCCACAACAAGACTCACAACCACCATGCTAAGGAAATTCACTGCCGACTACTTGCCACAGTAACCACAACAGAAACTGGCGATGCCCAGGTAACAACAATGGCTTCAGCAACTACTGATGCCCATGCAAGTGAACCTGCATCGGCAAACATGGATCAAATCAAAGCAATGCTATTCATGCGGTACCAGCATTCAACACCGACTGAAAAATGAATCAAGCAAACGACACGAAAGAAACTTATCACTCGAGGTGACGACCTCTTCGACTAACCCATTTCATTTAGTTTCTTTTAAATTTTGTTTCACTCTTACATGCATTGAGGACAATGCTTCTCTCGAGTTTGGGGGGTGTTGGTTTCTAGTTAGTTTCATGTTTAGTTGCATTCATCGTTAGCAATCACATATAGCTTGCATATGTTACTTGCCATGCCTTTAATTGGATTTAATTGCTTAAGACTTGTTGAATATCCAATGATGAATTTTTGCCACTGCACTTAATTGAAAAAACCTTTAATTTTAGGATTACATGAAAAGAACTTAGAATTTTACTATGATGCTGAATTTTTTTTACACGGTTGTGGCTTGTTGATTGAAAGAAACTTAGTGAACTTCGGTTGCTTAAAATTTGGGTAAATTTGAAAATTAAAAGTTAAATTCATGCTAGAGGTGCCCGAAACTGGCTCTAGTAGTAAATGCACTTTCTTGCTAGAGGTGCTCGAAACTGGCTCTAGTAGTTAATGCACATTAAAGAATCGCTAGAGGTACCCGAAATTGGCTCTAGTCGACTAAAATAAAATGAGAAATTGCTTACTTTGCTAGAGGTGCCCGAAATTGGCTCTAGTGAAAATAAAAATAAATGCCCCGGTAATTAAATTGATAAAAGCCTATTGTTCATATACAATCTTGAAAATCAACTTGTACACAACTACGCACACACATTGTCACGAGCATTATAGTTTTGTTCCGGGTAATTTTTGTGCTATCCGAAAAATTAAAAGGTGATCATACTTTGTGCCACAGTTCCGAGGTTTGAAGTCAAGTTTGAAGCATGTCTTTGATGATTAAAGTCTTGGCAGGTAATTGTTAGTTTGCATTGCTTGAGGACAAGCAATAGTTCGAGTTTGGGGGTGTGATAAGTGTTTAAAAGTACTATTTTGCTTACCCTTTTACTAATATTATTGTTAGACTTAGGCTCATATTAGTTGCATAATTAGTCATTCATGCATTAATCCATGTTTCCTTCCATCGTTGAGCTTGATTACATAACTTGGTAGTTTTGTGGGAAAAGATACTACTTTGGTGTGTTTTGTGTGTATATACAGGATCACTTGCCTAAACAAGGCTAGAACCAGTTGCCAGGGCAGTGCATGAAGGAGATGTCGAGCTAGTTGCCAGGGCAATGCATGAAGGAAACGCCGAGCCAGTTGCCAGGGCAATTGTCGACAAAGAATAAAGTGATATGGTAGTCGAAATTGATGACTAGACAAGCCCAAGATGACGTGGAGCAAAGCTAAATCCCAAAGGAATTTGATTTCCATGAAGAGATTAAAGAAGAATTAAATTCCAAGAAGATAGGAGAAGTTCTAGTAGGAATATAATTATAATAAAGAATTATATTCTTTAAAGATAATTTAATTCCAACTTAACTTCCTCCTCAAAGAAGGACTTTGACCTAGCTCTATAAATTAGAGGCCATATCGTCAACTTGGAGGAGAGCAAGAGGAGGGAAAATTTCGACAAACCCATAGGGCAATAAGAGAGAAATTTCGACAAGAGAGCAAGGGGGAGAGAGTTCGATTTCTTCTTCTTCTTCTTTGCTTCCATTAGATTCATGGTTTGAGGATTATTCTTTGTATATCTTTTGAACCCAACCATGAACTAACTCGATTGGCTGGGGTTATTGTGTTTTGTTGTTGTGAGAAACAATTGGATTTTGTTTAGGTAATAAGAGTTTGCACTTTTCTATTCAAGGTTTACTCATTCTTGGCTTTTATTCTTGTTTGCGAGTGAATTGGGAGAGGATCTCGTAACTTTATCTATTTATCTAATATCGGGAGAGTTAGATTCAAGAAACGAATGAGTGTGGTCTTTATTCAATCTATTGATGGTGAAGATTAATCCGGCTTAAGAATAAGTTAAGGATTTCAACGGCTAAGAGGAGCGCAAGATTGGTTGTTGTTCACCCTTGATTCACATAGGGATGTATTATCAAGGCATGCACAAGTAGCTAGAGTTTCGACTTAGGGATAAGAAGAAACCATTGAAGAATGCTCCGCCGAACCTTGAAGTTGCTGCCCAGCCGCCCAAGTAGTTGCCCAGCTAGTCGCCCAGGCAACCATCGATTAGTTGCCAAGGCAACCCCGCTGTGCAAGTTGCCACAGCAATTGAGTTGCCGTTGCACCCTTTTACCAAAACGATCCAATCGGCTATCACACCTCAACTCACGATAACCTAGCCTATTTACTCTATTTTGATTTCATCTATTCTTTTAGTTTATTTCTCTTAGTTTACTCGTTAATTAGAACTCCTTTTATCAATTGTGTTTTTACTTTTCACAGTGCAGTAACTTAAGCAAAGTGGCCCAAACCAATCCCTGTGGAGACGATACTCGATACTCATATCATTTTATTACTTGCGACGTATATACTTGCACAATTGCGTAGCACTTATTACACGCAACAATTCCCTCTCATTTACTTGAATTTGATTATTTGCCTATTGCTAAAAGGAAAGGGGTAAGACAATGTACAAAACACCCCATTCAGAGGTATGTTGCTTATGGTAATCTAATGCCATCATTTAAGGCTTTTACAGCTTGCTTAGATAAAGAACAGATACCTAACACTATTGAGGAGGCTCTAAAAGATTCTAAGTGGAGAATGGTTGTTAAAGACGAGATTGAAGCACTTGAAAAGAATGATACTTGGACCATTACAAATCTTCCGCAAGGCAAGAAACCAGTCGGATGCAAATGGGTGTTCTCCATAAAATACAACTCTGATGGCAGTATACAGAGGTATAAAGCAAGGTTGGTGGCTAAGGGTTTTACTCAAACCTATGGAATTGATTATAATGAGACCTTTGCTCCTGTAGCTAAACTAAATACAGTTAGAGTTCTCTTTAAGCTTGGCTGTAAACAAGGACTGGAAGCTTTATCAACTTGACATTAAGAATGCCTTTCTTAATGGAAAATTGGAAGCAGAAGTGTACATGAGAGTGCCTTCGGGCTTGAAGTTAGTAAAAAGAGATCAAAAAGTTTGCAGACTTAATAAATCCATCTATGGTTTGAAGCAATCACCTTGAGCCTGGTTTGACAGATTCACCAAGGTGATTTTAGAAAATGGATACAAACAATCCTTGGCAGATCACACTCTCTTCATTAAGGTAACCTCTAGCAATAAAAGGGTTATTTTAATAGTATATATGGATGACATTATTCTGACAGGTGATGATGATGAAGAGATAAGTCACTTGAAAGGGTTGTTAAGTACACAGTTTGAAACAAAAGACCTAGGAAAGCTCAAATACTTTCTAGGCATGGAGGTTGCTAGGTCGAGCAAAGGTCTAGTGATAAACCAGAGAAAATATGTTCTTGATCTACTTAATGAAGCAGAAATGTTGGGATGCAAACCAGTTGATACTCCCATGGAAGCAGGCTTAAAATTCAATAGAGAGGACACAAGCCCTAAAGCTGATAAGGGTAAATTTCAGAGGTTAGTGGGAAAATTGATTTATTTTTCATTAACCAGACCAGGCATTGCTTTTCCAGTTAATATTATCAGTCCACACATGACTGTTCCTTTGTTTGGGGAAATCTAGTGACTTGGATGAGTAAAAAACAAACAGTTGTATCTAGAAGCAGTGCTGAAGCAGAATATAGGGCTTTAGCATTGGGAATGTATGAAGGAATTTGGTTGTTAAAGCTATTGAAGGAGCTAAATGTGAACCAAGAGGAGAAGTTTGAAATTTTTTGTGATAGTCAGTCCACCAAACAAATTGCTCGAAATCCAGTCCACCATGATAGGACTAAACATGTGGAGATTGACAGGCATTTTATCTCAGAAAAGATTACTAGTGGGACAGCTTCTTTATCTTATGTTCCTACAGAAGAACAAGTGGCAGATTTACTTACAAAAGCACTACCAAAAGCTTCTTTCGACAAGTTTCTATTCAAGTTATGATTATACAATGTATATTCTCCAACTTGAGGGGGAATGTTAGATTATCCGATAGAGTTGGAGTCCTTATGTAAATAGTAGTTTAAATTAAAGTTTAAAGATAGAGTTAGAGTCCTCATGTAAATAGTAGTTTAAATTAAAGTTTACTTCCTAAAAGATAGAGTTAGATGTCTTGTGTACTTAGGATGCTAATTGTAACTAAAGTCCAATACATGAGTCTATAAATTCACTGTAAAGGGATGTAATTTTTCGAAAAATATTCAATAACAAAAAATCAATTCTGTTTTCTTCTTCTTTTCTACAGAAACTTAAATTCTGCTTTATTTTTATGCATTAATTAGTTTTTCCTAAGGCTAGAAAATTGCTTGTCTATAAAGTAGATAAAATTCGTATGGATTATCGATAAAGGATTTCTAAGAGAAATTTATTCTATGGAGATTTTTTATAATTATTGGAATAGTAGACTGAGTTAGGAAAATTTAGTCTAAGTCCTTGGGAAAGGAAATTTTTATGAGATGGTAGTGTGGATTTACCGAATATTGAAATATAGAATTTTCAGAATAAATCCGATAGCTCAGTAAAGGTAAAATCACATTAGAGATATTTTATGAATATCAGGATATCGGATCGAACTGAAATTTCATAGGTTGTTCCATAAGCCATGAAAAAGTCATAAATTAATATTTATGGAATAATAACCAGTTGGGAATGAACTATTTTAGTTGGATTGTAATGGAATGGCATTTTTGAAAGAAGCTAGTAAATAAAAACTAGTTGGAGGGCAAATTTGTCATTTTGCCCCAATGACATTTTTGAAATATTTAAAAAGTTACAAGGACAATTTTGGAAGAAGAAAATGGAAGATTAAATCTTGGCTCTTGATTAATGATAAGATCAATCTCAATCGTTGGATTAAAAGGGCATTTTAGTAATATCACTATCTAAATGAATTTAAAATTCATTTATTCAAGACAAGTGGCCAAATTGGATGAAAAACAAAAGATGAAGACCATTCTTCATCCTAAAATTTCGAAATATGAGAGGAGGAAGAAAGAAAAATGGAGAAAAATTTTCCAAGTTCGATTCAAGCCCCGAAACTCGATTTTTAAGTAATCTTTTCAACTACAAAGTTGTTCTACTCTTCAAGCTCTATCTTTTTATGTCAATAATTCATGGAATACATGCTTGATTGATGAGAAAGAAATTAGGGTTTAGGGACTAAATTGGGGGTTTTGAGATTTTATGATTTTAAATTGAAATTTAAGTTGAAATTAAGTTGTTATGATGATAAAATCATGTTTTTGAGTTGAGCTTTAAACCCTACATGTTTTAGTTTGTATGAAGATGATTAGGGTTTATGGATTCAAGTTTGATTTAGGATTTGTAATGTTGGATAAATGATCTAGTAAGCTTGAATTTGTTATTTGGAAGCAAAACCCTAAATTAAAGGTATAGGGACCATTTCAAAAATTCTGAAAGTTAGATGAATAATCTGAATTTTTATGATTTTGAAGTGTATTTATGTTATTATTGATGTTGGAGATGTGAAATTGAAGTTAGAATGCAAAACTGATGTTAAATCGAGTTAGTGACCATTTTGACAAATTGTCAAAGTTAAGTGACCAATTCAGAAATGAGGTTTTAGAGAAGGATTAAATCTTATTTTTAGTTGAAATAATATAATTCAAGTGGTAATGTTGATTTGGGGACTAAATTGTAAAGTTAAGAAGTTTGAATCCTTATCTTTGCATTTTAGTGACTAATTTGGAAAGATGGAAAAATTAGGGGGATCAATGTTGAATAATTATTTGATGAAAAAGGGTGATAAGTTGAAGGTTTGAATCAAGTGTTGGGATCAAATTGACAAATAGCAAAGCAAGGAGAAATTAGTATAAAGTTTGAAGTTATTTATGGAAGTTGTGTAGGAAAACTGGATTTGGTAGTAAGCTTAAAAATTCACCATAAATTCTACAAAAATGGTTAGAAGGTGAATTTTATACCGATTTAAATATTTGTTCGTCTAGTTTCACTTCCAATAAACGGAAACTGATTTTGAGTTCCGAGTGAAAAGATATGAATTTTTAAGTGGTGAAAGGTCAGAAAATAGTATGGCAGTCTGTTCCGAAATCAGCACTGGAAATTGACTTTGAAAATTTGTCATAAATCGTACAAGTTGAATTTGGGCTATTAATTTATATGGTTGAAAATATTATTGACTCTAGTTTCTTTCAAAACAAACGGAATCAAATTCAAGTTTTAGATTATTTTATAGAAATATTTCTTTGAAGGTAGTGCAATCTGACAAAAAAATGAGAATTGATACATTTTGTATCCAAGGTTAATTAGTAAGCTAGAAAAGGGTTAATGGAAGTTCTAAATGGTTATTAAGGACCAAAATGAGTTTTGGAAAATATAAGGAATGAAAGAGGAAATTTGTATATTCGAATGATTAGATTTGATAGTTTGTTTGAAAAATTGTTAGATTTGAATCTAACAAATGTTGTTTATATTCATATGATTAATGAAGTTTGGATACGAATCAAAGAGGATTCGAGGTACTATAAAGGAAAGGATCGAGTAGAATTTAGCGAGGCATACTATTACATGGCCCAGGTGAGTGCACTTTTAGATGTTTGCATTACATTGAAAATGACATTGCATTTCTTTATAATACATGATATGATACAATGCTCGACATGGAAAGCTTGATGAAATACCAGGTACGAATTATTGTTTGCATAAATGATGATGCATTATGCATACATGAAATATGGATAATGACAAGATTAAAATGAAACAAGATACACCTTGGGGATCCAAGCCCATAGTGCAAAATACACTAACGAGGTGTTTAATATAAGAAGCAACGAGCGTCCTTATATGAGGAGCAAAGAGCGTCCTCTCAAGTACGTACTCTACAAGGCACTATGGTGCAGATAGGCTACAGGGTTTCCATGGGCCTCTAGCCAGACACGATGATAATAATAACAAGATGTTATATGATACATGATACAGATGTTACATGATACATGAAACAGATGTTACATGATACTTGATACAAATATTACATGATGCATGATACAGATATTACATGATTACGTGATACATGAAAAAGATGTTACATGATTTCATGATACATGAAAAAGAAGTTACATGTTACATGACATACTTGATAGAAATGTTATTAATATATGATAGACATGTTACATGATAGAATACATGATATGCAAATGATTGCATAATGAAAACATGACCATGAAAGAATACATGACATATGTACATTGTGATATACTTGTCATGTTATAGAGAAAACGAAATGCACTTATATATATGACATATTGTATTACATTATTTCAAGTTTTTAAAATAAATAAGTTTAACTGCCTCACTAAGTTCGTACTTATGTGTATCATTTGCATGACATATGTACATTGTGATATACATGCCATGTTATAGAGAAAACGAAATGCACTTATATATATGACATATTGTATTACATTATTTCAGGATTTTAAAATAAATAAGTTTAACTGCCTCACTAAGTTCGTACTTATGTGTGTGTCTTATGTCACACGTAGGTTTCCTGGAAATCGTCTATCGAGGAGGAGCAGAAACTTGGGAAAACTCAAGTTACTACAATAAGTTCAGTAAATACGTCTTTATCATAATTTGATAGACTAGTGGGCATGTAAGTATTTTTAAAGTTGAATTGTCTACAGCATAAGTTTACAACGTAATTATATGCTTTTATGGATGGATAAGTTTAGAAATACAAATTGTTAACAATAGCAAAATCTTTGGTATGGTTAAGATGTTGTTTAGCCCTAATCGCGTAAAAATTTTAAAATCAAGAAAGAGTCTAGGCAGCTTACATAATTTTCACCCTAAATTATATTTTTATTTCAATAATTCAATTATAAATTTTGTAAACCAATTCAGGGTCAAAACTAGCTGCAACTAGCTGCTCCTTTAACATAAATTTGATGTGGAAACCTAAGCATTAAGACATAAATTTGATGTGGAAAAAATATAAGCAGCTAATAATCATAACCAGCAATCCTGTCCATGATGTTGGCCACACTATCTTTGGACTCCTTTAACAGCTCGATGCTCCTTTTGAGCTTCTCACGCTTTGCAGCCATTACAGGGGATTCCATTGTCATCCTCTCAATTCCATGCCCATCTGCTCCCATCAACTCCTTCACAATCTCCTCCATGTCGTTGTTCACAAGATTATGAACACTATACTGTAAATGCAATGCCATGGAATCAACCAATCTCACCTTAAATATCTTCCAGTAAGCACACATTCTCATCTTCAGGTCAAAAGCTTGCCGCAGAAGCAAAACATTCGTATGTTGTCTCAGATGTTCGATTTTAATTTCCCCAATACCTTGAAGAACCACCGAGGAAGGTGACTCGCACATGTTTACTTGACTTATGAAGGAGTCTTGTTGGCTCATGAGCTTAGTCCACTCTGCCATGTAATCAGGGTTACAAGTATAGCCTGTCAGCTTCTCCATTTCTATAATCTCTTTCACCCTGTTGATTGATTGCTCCCTCATCTTTTGAACAAGCTTTTGAGCAGCTCTCTTGGTGGATACCTTGAAGAGGTAATACATTTCTGAGTGGCGCGTAAAAACTGACATCACCACGTCATCTATGTAATCCCAAGCATTTTCAGCAAATTCGATTGGCAGATGCGATATCCTCTCGACTTTTCGTTGTAGGACAAAGAGGAATGCTTTGTGGGGAAGGAAGTTTGGGAGTTCAATTTGCTTAAAATCTTCCAAAACCTTGATCTCTACTGATAAAAAGTCTTTTGAAAGATTACTTTCCTCGCAGACGTGAAGGTGATCAGAGAACTTGTTGAGCATTTTGACGAACCTAGCAGTGCCATGCTTTGTATTGTCATCAGTGTACTCGTCAAATTCCCCTCTCCAAAGAAGATTCTTGAGGGATTCTTTAGCTGCTCCAATGATCCTCATAAGAGCTTGCGTGGCCTCGGCAATAGAACTCAAAGCCTTGGGCATTTTCTCTAGCTCTAAAACATTTGCATCCAGCTTTGCACTAATGTTTTTCACAATCTCTGGTAAGCACTTTGCAATGATACTAGCCTGAATTTGAACAAGCTTTTGGGCCAACACTGGAACACCCACCATAGATTTGTCAATACTTGACAAATGTGTATTAGTTTCAAACAATCTGGCCTCTTCCTTCCTTGCTTCTTCCTGGGACTCATCGCCGACACGATTCCTAACACAAACATAACCAAGTCCTATGTTCACATCGTCTGCGGTAACCTTGTCGAGAAGCCCTTCGGGGGCCCTATCGACCTTAGTAACCACAGCAAGAGTTCTCTCACCAGTCTTGTCCACTTGCTGTGACATCCTAATGGATTCACAAGTTGGAAAATCTACAGTGGCCGACAAAACATTAAGGATAATGCTTTCCTTAGGCTTTATGTACTGCATGATGATGTCTCTGATCTGCTCATATATGTTTTCAGGCTGACCATGGACAGGCACTCTAGTGATTCCAGGAAGATCGACCATGGTAAGATCAGGAACACCGTCCTTTTTCACCACTAAAGTTATCGGGGTGTTGGATATGCTCTTACCCTGGCCTGCAACATCATCGGTTGCGATATTTATGGCTGTTGCAATGTAGGATTCCTCCACTGGAACTATTTTGCCATTGTACTCCAAGTAAACATCTGGCCTTGGACTTGCATGGTTCTGCAACCGGATTATGAGAGGCACCCTAGTGCAAATGCCCTGGCTACGAGGAAGATTAACACCGGCCAAGGATTCAAGAACACTGGACTTTCCCGATGACTGGTCTCCAACCACAACAATTGTGGGGAGTTGTATGCCTTCTTTCATCACCATAAGAAGCCTGAGCCTGTCGATGACATCAAGCAGTGGTCGAATTTTGTCATTGTAGGATGAAATTATTGGAGCTTGGGCTTGTTCTTGCTCTGCCACTACCCTTGGTAGTTCCAATGTAGAAGTTGCTGGTTGAGAATCTTCATAATCATGGATGACTCCAATGCTCCCTGAATCAGAGTCATCATGTGATTGAGAACTCATTTTTGAGATAAACAGAGAGAGAATTACTTGATTTTATTTGTTTTTCTTTTCATCACCTGATAGTATTTAAATGGCAATAAAAATAAGAATCAATGTTACCCCATAGCTTGCGTAGGAAGCTACAAAGGGAATGGGTAAATTTAGGAAGAATAAAGTGATAGCATAAAGCGCCAAAAATGATAGAATAAAGCAAAGGAAGAATGAAGCGCCAAAAATAGGAAGAATAAAGTGATAGCATCACCTTATACCAAACCTCAAGTAACAAGCAAAGGAAGCTACAAAGGGAATGGGTAAATTTAGGTATGACCAAAACTCGATCCGTTCAATCCGATTCATTCGATAGAATTTGTATTTCTTATTTATCCTTTAGCATGTATATGTATATCACATTCAAGCTTATCTGCAATTGTGATGAGATGTAGTGATTGAATTCTTACTTCAAATTACATAGCTGTGTTTGTTGACGACAGTGCTTCAATGGAATGAGCTACTATGTTTGAGACCAAAATTTTAGCAATAACAAATACTATAGTAGTCTATTCGGTCATCACGGTAGTGATTTTTTTCTGCCTACTTTGTACAACAGCGAATTTGAAGGTAAACACCCCACAAGTTCCTGCAGAAACTAGAATCTATTTTTTTTTTAATCAATTGCTTTTTAGGTCCTTTTTGTTTTGAATGTTGCCAAACCTAATTCCCTATTTTTCAAGGTTACAATCATTTTTAAATTTTTCAGTTTTAAAATTAGACAGATTAAGTCTTAGACTTAACCTACATTTTTTTTCATTGCACAATTTGATAAGTGTCGAAATTGTCAAATAAATATAATTCTAATTTCTAATAATGACTATGGAAAGTAGTACAGAGAAGTAAGGTTGATCCACAGGGACTAAGGAAATTTGTTTCCTGCAGCTAACTTTTCTCTCTAATTAATCAAGATTTTCAAGTCTATCTCCAAAATTTGATCCTTACTAATCTAACCACGTCTATCGCCGTTAGCACCAAGACAGTTTTGAGTTTTAAAAGAACCCAAATCGAATTATAGCGTCTCTTTGAAAATTGAACTCGATCTTGATTTCCCTTAGCGGACCGCCTCTAAATTTGTTCGTGAAAAGCCAGATTACGACCAATCGATCCGACTCCCAAACCGCAAGCCAAAACACCTTTCAAATCAAGGTCGGCTTTTTGAGTTGAAAGGAATGATCGATTGCCACTCTTAGTTTATATAGAATTGAAGAGTACTTTCTCGGAGTTATCAAGTGCAGACTCAATTCTCACAATTTAAAATTTAGCCATCGCAAAGCTTTAGGCTAAGCGAAATTTATCTAAGCATTGGATCATACTTAACATTTTGATATGGAAAAAATAAATAGAAAAGCAAGTAAAAGGAGAAAAACCTCTATAGAAATAACCAATGAATTACAAAATCCTGTTGAATAAATTAGCCTAAGGGAGTATTTATACACAAGTGTTTTTTAATTTTTTTTAATTTAAGATTCAAAATATCTAAGATAAATACCCTAAATTCAAGATAAATCATCCAATAATCTTAAATTTGAATTCAAAATGATCAAGATAAATTATTCTAAATTTAATATTCAAGATAAAATATATAATAATCTTGAATTTAAAATTTAAAGCATCTAGGATAAGAGATCACGTTTAAATTAGTGGTCAGATTTAAATTTCGTCCCATCCTCTAGATAATGTTGATCCTTATCTAAATTCTGCTGAAAACGAAATTGAATGCGTCGTGCCCACCTCTCCTATCGTGACATCCGAAATTTATCAAATTCTATTTTTAATCGTGAGTTCTGAGATGACATATTCTAATCGAGTCCCTAACTAAAATTAAGCTCAAAAAATAATAAATCAGTAGTATTTAGGCAAAATGGGCTTAGAAACAAAACAACTAGATGCATTATTTTACACATATCACAATTCACGTGGAATATAACATTCAATCTGCACAACAGTAACAATCACGTTCTGTACGGACATGGCATATTATATCATCCAACTTGTAATAACGGGCTTAAGCTACCTTTTTGTTCGGGCTTTTTTTTGGAGGCTCGTTCTTGGGTGATAAGCTACGTGTTTAAAATAAAAAATATAATCGTCACTGATCATTTAGATAAGATAGAACTGACACCGAAAAAGTAAACCAGTGATGGATTCGAAAGTTGGTTATGAGTGAGAAAGAATTAGCACCCTACTACGCCCAAAATTAGTACCTAAAAGTTTGCATTATTTTTATTAAGAAAAATAAAAATTCGATTTAATTTAATAATTAATTTCCAAGATGCATACACAACAATTTAAATCTGCCTTGGTATTCACGACATTCAAAAGAGATAATACCCGGATGGCCGAGATGACACTCCTAATAAAAATACCGAAACAAATAAGGCTTAACACTATATGTAACAATTATTATGTATGAACAAATAAAAATATATAAATAATAATAGTAAAAAGTTAAAAGTAAAATATGAATATAAATAATATAAATATTAGATAATTAAATATATTCGATAATTTCAAAACTGACATCGATATCTATAATATATATCTATGATATTTAGAGGAGATAATACCCAGATGGCCGGGATAACATATTAATATATACATGATAATATACTAAATATATTATATATACATATAAATAATATATACATAGTATTATAAATATTATATATATTATAAATATATTATAAATAAAAATATATCATATATATTGTATATAAGTAATATATTATATACATACTAGTATGTACGTAAATATATATTATACATAATAAGTAATATATACATATGAAACACATATACAATAAATAATACATAAAAGACATATATTAAATATATTAAAGGGGTATAAAATTAACAATAACATAATATAGGATTAAAAAACAGAACTAAAGGGTCTAATGTTAAAAACTGTTTTTAGGGATTAAAATAAAATAAGAAACAAATTAAAGTAACCAAATTAAAGACAAAATGGACCGAATCGGAAAGCCATTTAAAACCCAAAGGACTATTGGAGAATTTATACCATGCGGAAGAGCAAGACTGCAAACAACTTAAAGAAGAAGGACTTATTATGCTATTTATCCATTTTATTTAGCTTAAGGACTAAATTTAAAAAAAAAACCGTTTAAAAGTTTCTAAAAAAATGAGGGACCGGATATGCTATTATAACATGCGGAAGCCACTAGTGTGAACTAGTTTTGCAAGGAGGGTTTAATGTGTAATTAGACCATTTTCATTAAGTTTATAATCTAAAAAACAACCTAAACAGATTCATTTTCCCTTTATTATTATTCCTGCCGTTCCCCTTCCCCAAATCTCTCTGTTTTTATTTTCTTTCAAACCCTAAAACACCAAAGCTCCCCCTTTTTTCATACCCAAAAATTAAAACTCCCTAGATCCGACTAAACAACAAAGGTTCGAAGGTTTAGAGCTGGGCATGGACAACGACGGCGGTTCAAGATCGAACCAAAGTAAGAATCTGAAACCCCTTTTTTACTTTTATTTGTATGCTATTCGAAACAAAGCAAAAAAAAAGTGTATACTTTCTCTTTTTTCGTTCTTGAAAACTTGGATCTGGAAAAAAAATTATATTTCTTGTTCGAAAACTCAAATTTTTATTGATTCGAAGCCTCCCAAAAATCAGATACATGCATGGGGTTTTATACCCATTTTGATTACAACTTGCATATATAAAAAATAATAAAAGTTCCCAACTTGTTAACATTTCTTCAACCTAATTAATTTTTTTTTTGACTTTTTTCAGATCTGATGCGACTTGGGCGGTGGCCGGCGGTGTCAGTGCGGCTGGCGGCGGTTGCAGGGCAAGTTGGGCGGCGGCGGCGGCTAGTGATAAGGCTAGGGTTAGGTTGTTTTTTTAGGGTTTTATTTTTTTAAGGGTTAATTTAGGTTATTTTAATTCCGGGTCGGGTCTATAACCGGGTCGGATCTGGGATATTGGGTTTGTATGGATATTTTTTAAAAAGTGGGCTGGTTGGTTTTATATATGGGTATAGGGTTTGTAATTTTGGGTTATAATAATAAAGGGTTTGGGTTTATTGTATTTGGGCCTAGTTGGGTCTGGCCCGGACCAAAATAGGTTACAACACAGGCCCTCAGATTTTATTTTTTTTGAAAGCTCGATTCTGAAAAATGGGAATTTTGAAAAGGAATCGTGGTCACTTAGGTTGTAAACTAGACACCAAAAAAATAATCAGAGCAGAAAATAAGTTCGAAAGTCGATTAAATAGGAGAAGGATGAGCACCCTACAACGTTCAAAATTAGTACTTAGTTTATTACTTAATGAGTTAAACTTAGTTTATTAAGTTAATGTTGAAAGTTACGAATTCAAATAATTTAAAAATATGACCCCTAAATGCATTTTATTTTCATAAAATATATTTGATTTCCAATCTCTCTAAAACAAGTCCTCTCTTTGTTCTTGCAGATGGTGATATATGGAGAACTGAGGCTTGGTGGTTCAGCCTTGTTTCAATGCTCCGGATTTTGTGGGTTGTGTCGGGCGAGCAGTTGGGTAGAGTTGGTTATAGGGGGCATGGTTTGGCAGAGATATGGGTTTCTGTGGGGGTTAGGTTATGATTTCATCTGTGGTTTGGTTAGGATTGATATGACAAGAACGGTGGTGCGGTTGGAGGCTCGACAGCGATGGCGGTTCAATGGCTTTTGGGAGCTTGGCGACGGTTAGGGTTTAAGTTAGGGTTAGATGACATTAGTTTAGGTTGTGGGCTTTTGAGTTTTGGGCCAGATAGAATTTTATTGTAAATGGGTAATTGCTATAAAATGGGTTATTAGATATTTGAATTATTTTTTGGGCTAATATCGGCTAAAAGGGCCCGGACGAAAATGGTTCACTGCACAACTTTGTAAGATATTCCTTATGGAGGAAATGTGTGAAAAAAACACAATTGTCAAGCCTCGGCCACCTGTGTTTGATAATGCGTGATATTGAAATGCATTTTTTATGGATAATAATACTGCATGTACCACAGGTATAGACAACATGGTTTCCTTCACGACTGCACAGGCCATTGGATTGTTGGCTTCTGTAAATATATTGGCGTCTCAGATGTTCTTCAAACGGAGCTGTGGTGTGGCCTGTGGGCAATCCTTATTGGCCTTCAGCTAGCTTGGTCACACGATGCAGAACTCTTGCAAGTACAATCTGATAGTCTCCAAGCTCTTCGACAAATTCAGGACATTGTTTCGGGCTAGAAATTTGTTTTTCAATTTTATAGAAAGAAAATCCATAATTCAAGAATATCTCAGATGCATGAACAAAATATCTGAAAAAACGAATACATGTGGAATTAAAAGAATTTACATATACAAAAATAAAATTCATATCTAAAATATATAGAATCCTTTTGATGCGTATTCTTGATTATCCGAGGGACAGACTTTACAAATTTTTTCCAAGATCCTAAGAAATTTTAAAATGAAATTATTATAAAAATGCATAACAAAGTAAAGGAAATAAGAAAAATTCACCACATCAGTTATTATCTCAACCAATAAAAACTAATTATTTTATTTTTTTAACAGTTAAATCTTCACATGAGAATTTATAAATAACTTTTTAAAAGTTACTATTTTAGTTGATAGATGACATGAAAATGTTATTGTTTTAATTGATAGATGACATGAAAAAATTTAAGTTGAGTTATTAAGTCAAAAAAATAGACAAACTTTAAAGCACTGAAAAGCCGAAGCATTAAGATATAAATTGATGTTAAAAATCTGTTGGCTTTTCAGCTAAAATTTGAGAGGAGTGACAAAAGGAAGAAATTGAAGATGCAAAGATCAGATTTCTCTACATATTTTCATTAGACTTCCAGAGTTAAAATACAAAATAGCAACTATCAGCTACTACTGATTTTTTTTTATTAGTATGATCTTGAACAAAAAATTACAAAACAAGTACAAACCAACACTAACTATGCTAACATTCTTCCAACTAACATCTGAGTTAACCAAAATTACAAAAAAATACTACTCCCTTAACAGTTTCATATAGACCAGCAGCATAGGCAGCCATAATTTCAACAACAACAAAAAACAATCAGCTAATAATCATAACCAGCAATCCTGTCCATGATGTTGGCCGCACTTTCTTTGGACTCTTTAACAGATCTATGTTCCTTTTGAGCTTCTCACGCTTTGCAGCCATTACAGGGGAATCCATCGTCAACCTCTCAAGTCCCTGCCCATCTGCCCCCATCAACTCCTTCACAATATCCTCCATGTCATTGTTCACAAGTTTATGAACACTATACTGTAAGTGCAATGACATGGAATCAACCAATCTCACCTTAAATTTCTTCCAGTATGCAAACATTCTCATCTTCAGGTCCAATGCTTGCTGCAGAAGCAAAACATTCGTATGCGGTCTCAGATGTTCAATTTCAATTTCCCCAATACCTTGAAGAACCACCCAGGAAGGTGACTCAAACATGTTTACTTGACCTACAAAGAGGTCTTGTAGGCTCATGAGCTTACTCCACTCTGTCATGTAATCAGGGTTACAACTTACAAGTATAGCCTGTCAGCTTCTCCATTTCTACAATCTCCTTCACCCTATTGATTGATTGCTCCCTCATCTTTTGAACAAGCTTGTGAGCAGCTCTTCTGGTGGATACCTTGAGAAGGTAATACATTTCTGAGTGGCTCGTGAAAACGACTTCGAAATATAACCTACTGCCACGAGTATATATAAATTGCCAAACGATGGAGGAAAGGGACCCATGAAGTCTATTGCTCATACGTCAAACAATTCAACAGCCATGATATTTTGGAGTGGCAATTGCTGCCTGCTGGAAATGTTTCCAGTTCTCTAGCATATGTAACAAGACTTGGCAAAACAGTGGGCGTCCATGAATAATGTTGGCCAAAAAAATCCTGACTGCAACATCTTGGCTGTTGTCTTCATTCTTACAAAGTGACCTCCGTATGATGATGCATGACGGAGCTAAAGAATGTTCTATTGTTCATCGTCTGGCACACAACGACGGATGATCTAATCAGCACACTGCTTAAACAAGAATGGTTCATCCTAGTAGTATTGCTGAATATCCCTAAGAAACCTTTTTCTGGAATTACTTGACAAGTTTGGTGGCAATATATTGCTGACCGAGTAGTTTACTATGTCAGCATACAATGGAGTGGCAGTGGTCACGAGCAACTATTCATTGGGGAAGTCATCTCTGATTAAGGCAGTGTTGCCATCCTTATTATGGTGCTCTAACCAAGACAAGTGATCAGCTACCAAGTTCTCGCTTCCCTTTTTATCTCATATCTCGAGATCAAGCTCCAGTAACAAGAGCATCCATCGGATCAGTCTGGGCTTGGCATCTTTCTTGGCCATGAGGTATTTGATTTTCAAGTGGTCCATGTATACCACAACTTTACTACCCACAAGATAAGATCTAAATTTGTCAAATGCAAAAACAACTGCAAGGAACTCCTTATCTGTTGTTGTGTAGTTAAGCTAGGCTTCAATCAACGTACGGCTGGTATAATAGATGATATGGAAAATTTGGCCACGCCTTTGTCCTAACATAGCTCTAACGGCGTAGTCACTAACATCGCACATGAGCTCGAATAGCTCATTCCAATCCAGTACCACAACAATTGGGGCATTGACTAACCTGTTTTTCAATTCCTGAAAAGCCTTCAAACAAGCGTCATCAAAAGCAAAAGCAGTATTATGTTCTAAAAGTAAACATAAAGGTTTAGAAATTTTTGAAAAATCCTTAACAAAGCGACAATAAAATCTTGCGTGACCTAAAAAACTTCTAATACCTTTGACACTTGTTGGAGGTGGCAATTGCTTGATTACCTATACCTTTGCCTTATCCACTTCTAATCCCTTCTTGGTCACTTTCTGCCCGAGAACTATGCCTTCACCATGAAGCGACATTTTTCTTGGTTTAGGACCAGGTTGGTTTCAATGCATCTCTAAAGAACAAGTTCCAAACTCTTCAAGCACTCCTCGAAACTTTTGCCAAAGACAGAGAAGTCATCCATGAAGACTTTTAAGTTATTCTTGATCATATCCGAGAAGATCGACATCATGCAACTTTGAAACGTTGCTGGGGCGTTACACAATCCAAAAGAAATTCTTCTAAAGGCGAATGTCCCATAAAGATAGACGAACATAGTTTTCTCCTAATCTTTTAGAGCAATGGCAATTTGATTATAGCTCGAGTAGCAGTTCAAGAAGCAATAAAATACCTTCCTTGCCAGTCTGTCCAACATCTGATCAATAAAAGATAGAGGAAAATGATCATTCTGGGTGGTATTATTTAGCTTTCTATAGTCCAAACACACCTTCTAGCCCGTCATGGTCCTCGAGGGATCAGTTCATTCTTGTTGTTCTGAACCACAGTCATTCCACCCTTTTTTTGGCACATACTACACTGGGTTGACCCACGAGCTATCAAAAATAGGATAGATTATCTCGACATCCAGCCATTTTATGAATTCTTTCTTGACTACTTCCTTCATGTTAGGATTTAGTCTCCTCCGTGCCTCGATTGTTTTACCATGGGTGTCCTCTAGAATGATTTTGTGCATGCAGATTGTTGGGCTTATCCCTTGGATATCAGCCATAGTCTACCCCAAGGCTTGCTTATAATTGCCCAATGTTTCCAACAATCTTTTCTCCTGGTCCTTAGTCAGATTAGCAACAATTATCACTGGAAAAGTGGAATTGTCTCATAGGTAAGAATATTTAAGGTGACTTGGCAATGGTTTTCAATAGATGGTTTTGGTGCCTTGATTTCTCTGTCAGCCAACTCAAGTGACTCAGGTCTCATGTCATAACTCATGACTTCATTCAACATGGTTGGTTCTTCAAATTCTTTACTCGTCATATCTTTATCATCCTGTTCTATAGCATCAACTTCTGTTCTCTGGCAGATCTGTGCCATGTTCACATTAAAAATAGACTCCATTAGCTCAACAACTTGGTATTTCTCATGTTCATCTGCACACTTAAGAGCTTGAAAAACGTTAAACGTAACCTGATGGTTATTCATAAGCATAGTAAGCTTTCTTTTTTGAACATAAATTAATGTTCTACTCATGGAAAGAAATGGTATTCTCAATATTATTGGGACATCAATATCAGCCTCATATTCTAATATAATAAAATCAGCAGGAAATATAAATTTATCTACCTTAATCAATACACCCTCAATCTTACCCTTGGGATGTGCATAAGATTGATCTACCAGTTGAAGTGTTACTGTTGTAGGCCTTGCTTCTCTAATACTAAGTTTCTTGAAAACTGACATTGGCAATAAATTTATGCTAGCTCCCAGATCATACAGCGGTTTACCCATAAATTTATTTCCAATCGTGCAGTGAATAATGAAACTCTCATGATCTTTCAGTTTTAGTGGCAATCTGTTGGTTATCATTGCACTGCATCCCTCAGTAAGTGCAACAATCTCAAAATTACCGAGTATGTTCTTTTTGGATGAGATGTCCTTTATGAATTTGACGTAGTTGGGCATTTGTTCCAAAGCTGCCACTAACAGTATGTTAATCTACAGTTGTTTCAAGACTTCCAAGAATCACTTGAACTGCTGATCTTGCTTGTGTTTCTGGAGCCTCTGTAGAAAAGGTGGTGGTGGGTAGACAAATGCTGGCTCTACTGGTTTTAGCGATGTTGTGTTGGCATTAGATTGAAAGCTGACATTGCTAGTGTTTGCTTCTTCTTTCTCAGCTTCCTTTGTTTCGTCTTCTAGCACTGATTTCTCCTCATGGCAAACAATTGGTTGTTTAGCAGTTGTTTTATTCTCGACTTGTTTGCCACTCCGAAAGGTGATTGCTTTACATTGTTCATTTCCTTTTTGTCGAACATTCTCCTTATCACTTGACAAAGTTTTTGGAGGTCTGGTAGTGAGTGCGTCAGTAATCTGTCCTAGCTGGACCTTCAAGTTTCTCATAGATGCTGCTAAACTCTAGACAACCGCATCATTAAGCTTCTTATACTCCGTTAGGGCGTTCCTATTGGTAGATCTCTTCCCTGGATGGAAATTATTTTGTGCTCTTTTTGGCATCACATTCTGGTTGAAACCTGGTGGTGCATTGATGTTCTAACGCTGGGCATTAAATTGGTTGCCACCTGGTTAGCCCGAGAAAAGTTTGGATGCTGCTTCTACCCTACATTATAAGTATTCAAGTGTGGGATTATATTACGGTTATAATTGCCAATAAAATACACCGATTCTGGGTTTACTGGGCCTTCCTCCACATTATGATATGTTGTCACTAGATTTTCACCCTTTTTATATTTATTACTTTTTATTTATTACTATTATATTATTATTATTATGTTATTATTATCATTATTTTATTTATATATAACATAGTATTAGTATTATTATTAGAGTTAAAACCCAAAAAAAATATAAAAAGAGTATATTCTAATTTTAAAATAAAACCCAATACAATAACAACCCATTTGGCCCAAATAAAAAACCCTAATCGACCCCTATTTTATCTCATTTGCGCAGCTCATTTACAGCCGTTGGATCTCATCAAGATCCAAAGGCTGATATCAAATCAGAGGAAGGGTCGGTCAACACCCCGCGCGCGTGGTAGCCACGCGCTTTCCCTTCCAGCATCCGAACCACTCGACCTCGCCACTCTCGCCCGTCCCGTGCCGGCGGCTGCAGCACTGGTCCTGTTCAAAGCCAACGGACGATGTCAGACCACCAGGCTGTTCCCTTGCCGTGATAGGTAACCACCAGACTCGCGCCGCCGCGTTGTCTCCCCTCCATTGAATCTGCAAAACGAAAAAAGAGCAAGAAATCAACATTGATTCGAATATGAAAAAATAAAGGAAAATCAAACCCAAAATCAGAGCAAAATTGAATCAAAAAAAAAAAAAGGGAAAAGGGAATCAATCAAGCATGGCAAGAATTCTGAATTTTAGGGATTTGGATTCCAATTTTCTTTGTAACTTTAGTATGAAAATACCTATATAAACCACTCATACCCTTGTAATTTTCACTATCAATGACAAATTGTATACACACAAATCTTTGGAATACAAGCAATCCAGCCTAAATTTCTAGGTATTTTTTTTTTTGCTTTTTTATATATATTCGAATATAACAAAAGAAAAAGGAAATCCTTACCTTTCTTTGAGCCACAGTTGCCGGAGTTCAGAAGAGGTCGCCTGAAAATCAAAACGTTTTCAAAAGGAGGGGATTCAAAAGTTTTTTAACAATTCGGGGTTATTTTAAATGTTTTGGGTGATTTCGAGAGAAGATTTGGGTCGGAGATTTTAAAAAAAATCGAAAAGTTTTTTTAAACTTTTTTCTGCCGTCGGTGAGCGGTGTCCGGCGCCAGTGGAAGGCGACCGGCGCGGTGGATCTGGGCTGTGTTCTTCATCATATGAAGAGCACTTAGAACAGTTGAGAAAAAAATAAAAGGCCATTTGATCCAAAATTTTAAAGAGGAGAAGATGAAAGTTGTTTATAAAAGTTGGGTTTTATACCCATGTGATTTAAAACAAAATGGGTTAATTGGGCCCAATAAATCCCTCTATCTTATTTTTTTCACTGGCGAGCTCCTCATTTTTAAATTTATGCAATTTGGTCCTTAATCTGACTATTTAACTTTGGTTTTTTTTTTTAATTTAGACACTCTATTAAGTTTAATTTAACCCCTCTTTTTTTTCTTTTTTAAGATTATCCTAATCAATAATCCTTTTTTTTGTTTTTAAAATTTGTGGCATGTTTTTATAGTTTTTTTTTATATATATGTTATATTTTTACGGTTTTGTACTCTCTTTTAAACCCCGGCTTGAATACCAAGTGTTGATCCGATTGAAGGAATGATGCACTTCTTTAAAATCACATGTTTATCTTTTTTATTTATTGTTGTACACATTTAATTTTATGTAATTTAAATTTACGTTTTTCTGTTATGTTAATTTAATTTAATCCAATTCTTTGAGGAAATTTAATTGTCATCGTTTAATTGTTTTTTAGGGTTAATTCTTTTAGAAATTTAGGAATAGGTTTTAATTTAATTTTAGAAATTATTTAGTTAAAATTCTTAGGATAGTTTAGTTGTTTTTTCACGCTTAGGCTTAGTTTTCTCTAATAATTGACACTTAACTATACTTGAACCTTTTTAGATAAAATCCATTTTAGACTCTCTTTTCAGGTTAAATAATTAACATAGAATAATAAAACTCATTAACCCCTAATTTAAATAAGTCTATTTCTTTGATGCTATGCTTAACGGAATATATAATTTTTAATATGGTGTCCTACCAAAAGGAGGTGACGGGTTAAAGCCAGAAATGTTAACGGTGATTAGAGTTTATTCTCTAGATGGTGGGGCCGTTAAAATGAAATCATATGCATAAATGGACAATTTTTAGGTGATCCAATCACACCTTTTAAAAGATTGGTGGCGACTCTGTTTTTTTTCCTATTAAAAACGTTGGGTCTTTTCCCAGAAAAAAAGCTGCGACAGCTTGGCGACATGATCCTCAAAATATCTTCAGGCTGGGACATAATCCCTTTACCAGATATTTCTTTAGGCTGCGACATGATCCTCTCCACATATAGTGCAGAATGGTTTCAATGCCTTCACTTTTCGGACTTCAGCAGGCTTTTGCATTGTCTTCATTATATTAGTGAGGTTGGCAATTTGAGCATTGATAGATGATAGTGCATCAAGCTCTAATTTTCTAGCTACTTTCGTGCCGGTTCCCAATCTGGCAGTAGGGTATTAAAGATCATTGGTGGTAATCCTCTCAAACATGTCATAGGCATCCATATAATTTTTATCTAGCAGTGAACCATTTGCCGAAGCATCTACAACGGTCTTGGTATGAGCATTGAGTCTGTTATAAAATATCTCTATCTGGGTCTAGGTGAAAAATCCATGTGTAGGGCATCTTCTCAACATGTCCTTGAATCACTCAGAGGCATCATACAAAGTCTCATCATTAGCTTACCTAAAGGTAATGATTTCACTCTGGAGCTTGCATTAAGTTTAGGAGGCTGAAATCTCAGAAGAAAATTTTGGCATAAATCTGCCAACAAAGTAACTGAACCAGACGGCAAAAAGCTTAGCCACAATTTTGATCTATCTCTCAAAGAGAATGAGAACAACCTCAGCTTACTGTCTCTTCAGTCACACCAGGTTGTTGAAATAGTTGGTAAACCTCTATAAATTACTTTCAATATTTCCTTGGGTCTCCGGTAGGTGGTCCATCAAATTGATATAGATTCAATAGCGTCTAAATTATTACTGTTTTAAGCTTAAAATTAGCCAAATTTACCTTTAAACCAATCAGTTCTGTCAATAAATTATCCATGCTTGGTGCTAAGTCTTCTTTGATAGGTCGTTCCTCAGGTATCTCAGCAACAATAGCGAGAGCAGGCGATATCACATCATGTATTATTGGATTCTTCTGGTTCTTGGCATTGTTTAGGTCACTATTTATCCCACTATTCTTGTTACGATTTATTTTTCGACGTTCTCTTCTTAACTTGCGCAATGTTTTTTCAATTTCTGAGTTGTACTGTAAATCTTCCTTTGTAGTGCAGCTCCTGGTCATACACCAAATGAAATATAGTAAGTAAAACAAGAAATAAGTAAAAAGCAAAATAATCAATCCCGTTGCAATACCAGTAATGGTGTCAAATACTTGTTGACGATATACTGCTTGGCAAAAGATTAAGGATTCTACGTAGTTATTCAAATAAATAATGCCAAGAATGTCTTTTTACGTGCAAGTATACACGGTCAGCAAGTAATATAGTAGTAAGAAAGTATCGTATTCACAGGGATTGTCCAGGAATTAAATGCCACAATAAATACTTGTGAACTGGAAAATAAAGGTGATAACAATTGATTGAAGGTTTAACAAAAGAATTTAAAATGATAAAGGTAACAGAATTAAAGATCTAGGGAGATTGAACAACAAAGGTGTAAAGATGATTAGTAGGCTTGGCAATGGATGTTTGGATTTCATGCTAGCAAAGGCAATAATTAATAATGTTAAACTTGGGTTTTATTGTTGAGCAAATTTTAAGCTAGTCGATGGCAATACTCTAGGTTAATTACTTTTAACACATATATGTCTATAGCGAGCTTTCAAGTAATTAGCTTGGTGAAGATTCAATATTTCCTCCTAAGGGGTAGATTCACTTCAGGTGTAAGTTCATCTACTTGAATATCTTTTGTCAAAGTTTCTCTCCTTAGTATTTGCCAATTAGTCCTTATCTCTTCAGGTGTAAGTTCAAGTAATTAGGGGATAATGACCATTCAATGCCAACCTTCGTATGGCATAAAACATGATAACATTAAGCATATGCAAAATAGAAAATAAAGCCAAAGCATTCAATTATTAAAAACTAAAAACTAAGTGTTCATCACAAACACCTATAGCCAACTAAAAGTTAGTTCATGGCTGGGGCAACCATCAACACATCATCGTTTTTAATCATCCTTACAAAACCAAAAATATTATCAAGAGAAATGAAACAAAAGAATGAGATCTTTTGATGCAGCTCTTCAATAGATCTAGAGCTCTCGGCAAAACTGCCAAGTCGAACCTTGGTTTGTCTCTACCCTTCTCCTTGCCTCGTGGCTCTCTCTCCTCACAGCTCTGTCTTGAAATTCTTTATATAGATAAGGGTGAAACCCTAATTAGGGTTAGGGTAAAACTCATGAGAGTTTGTTGCCTCAATTTTTGGTGACGACGTGTTTCTCTCTTTAAGAAATTAGGGCTGACCTGATTTTGACTTGGGGCTATTTTTTCGGGCATCGACCTTACTTCTTTTGACATCCAAGCTTGGCATTCTCCTCCTATTTTTTGCCATCTGTGCTCATTTTTTCCCTCTAAAGTTCACATGTTCTAGTCCTGCCGATCCTGCACACCACGACAAGAAAATGCTCATTTACCCTAGCAATAAAAACTATGCATTCCTCAACTCCTAAATGCAAATGCATAAAACTACTAGCAAAATATACTAATATATACTTAAATTCAAGCAATATCATGGCAATATATACATAGAAAGTATATCTTTTGAGGAGTTAACACAAGGTTAGTACACTACTAACTCATATGCCTTTATGGGCATTATAAATGTGGTTGCTCGTTGCTTGATTGATGTTTTAGGTTGCTTGTCTGTTTAGAACCTCTTCCATGGTATAATCTGGGATTTATGTTAAAAACATGTAAAAAATGTAGTAAACCACCTTAAATACTTCCATAAGATGTAGGCTCGAGTTATGGGCTTAATGGTTGGGTTTTGAGGGCTTGGAAAGTGATTTTCCAATGAGCCATATTGGTATCGGTACGGGTTGACCCATATTAGTACGCCTAGGCCTTGGAAAATTCCAATGAGCCAATTTTTTATGATCGTATTGGTACGCGGTGAGTACCGTTACCCCAGGGCCAGTACCAATACCCACTAGATAATCTATCCGAAAATTATGTTTTCAGTTTGAGGGGCTGACAATTTGAGGACTATGGCCTAAATGGCTTATAATGTGGTAAAACGAATCATAAAACTGAGAAAGCGAGATTTAACCCTCATAAAACATTGTAATAGCAACCATAGGAGATCTTTGGTGGATTGAGTGATGTTGTGTGCTACGGTAGTCGTGTCTTTACTACGTGCTAAAATGGACACCCGGCGAGAGTGTTGCAACACTGTGGTTGTAATACCCCATTATCGGTCTAGAAGGAAACTGAGTCAGAGATGCTATCAGTGAATGATAATGGTGATCAGCACATCAATTCTGATAATTCAATGACAATTTGATGCTACAATGCAACGATTCAATATTAATATACAATAAAATAATAATTTTAAATTGATTTGATACAATATTTATCTTTTTAGGGACCAAACTATAGTTGCTATAAATTAGAGGTCTTTTTCAGAAATTAAACTAATCAATATGAAATTCAACTCATAAACAGTGAGCATGTAAATTTTTATCCCATTCAGAGGTCATTTACCTAGTCAATTAAGCCATTTAATAAGCAGTGACCATTTCATGATTTACCTGACTCATTCTCATAGCTTTTAACTGATTTACCTATATCGGTATCGGTACTCGAAGAGGTCGTACCGATACGCTTGTGCCACAGTCGATATTACTATTACAATGAAGGGTCCGTACCAGTACAAAGATAAGCTATATCGGTACGCTATGCATAACTCACTTAACAGCAAATTTCAATAGCATTTTGCCGTACCTAAACAACCCAAGCCATATCGGTACGGGAGAACGATACAATGATAGGATCGGTACAGTCTACTTTAGTATCGGTACGCCAACCCTAATTCCCAAATTGATTGAATAGTGGTATCGGTAGGGTCCTATACGTACCTATACGATGCCACAGTAAAATTCCAGTGTTGAATTCCTGTACCGATACACCCAAGGTAGTATCGATATGCCATATTTACCAGCGTTGGCCAGGTCCCAAAATACATACTCATACTGATACGATTACACCCGTATCGGTACGACATGGTCTATAATTACAAATTATGTCTGGTTTTTATCCATTTTGGCATATCAAAACATGTCCAAATTCCATGAAACTTTACCAGCAACCTTATTTAGTCTCAATCTATTAACACGTAAAATTTCAAGGCTAATTGAAACTGTTTACCATGTTTTCACATTTTAGAGCTAAATAAGCATGTTTTACCAAATTTCAACATACTCATAGGTCCATTTTATCTTAAACTTAAGAAAACGCATAACCATCATATATACATATCAAAATGGGTCATTTATGCATACTTAAACCCTATTCCACCATTCTAGGAGTTTATAGACGAGAGGAAAATTACATAGTCTTGTAGAGTGACTTGTAAAACTTGCTCCTTTTTCGATCATTGTAGCCTATATTCCTTAACCTGAAATACATGGAAATGAGATGCGTTAGGCTTATTTAGCCTAGTGAGGTAGTCAACAACAATGTTATGAGAAATACAATGGATCTCAATAATATCAATGATAGTATTTCAATGCATATAACATCTCAAACCATGCTTAACAATGATTTCAACAACTTTAACCCTTGGATCGATATGAGATAATGGATACACAAATTCCCAACCATCATCGCCAAATCAGTGAGTGGTCAAATCCCACCAACATCTCCAATGGACCAATATCTCACACATCTCGCCAACATCGCCAAATAGAGCCTTAGCTCAAGAACTATAGTCCACTCCATGCCAATGAGCTCATAAATTCTATGGCATGCCACTTGTGTCTAATTTTCATTCGAATACAAGGTCCGGTGATTATGCCGATGACAATAACAATATCGATGACAATAACAATATCAATGTTTCAATGATTCAATAACAATATTCAATTATCAATATGGCCTTATCCAATGATTCAATATAATCATGTGTGGCAATATCAATAATTCGATGAACAATAATTCAATGCAATTAACTTACCGATGCTTACCAACAATACCTCCTAAGAGGACTTGATGCAATAGAACCTTGTAACTTGTTAGCTATGTAATAAATAATAAGAATAAAATCGGGGAGGCACCTAGCCAATCCTGAGACTCTGACTACACTCACTGATACTTTTGAAGCTTTTAGGGCTCTTGGATGACTATTCCCTTATTTCGTTGTTTGCCGAATTCTAACGGATTAGGCAACCCTTCACCGAGAACCTTTTGAGCTATTCAAAACAATATGGAACAAGGGTTACAATGATTTCTATGATTTTGATAGCAATAATTAAATCTATAGCAATTTCTAGCTATGAAAACAATATGATTTTAAGCTTGGATTCCATGGTTAGTCAATAAGCTTTGTATGATCTTGTAACTTAGATTTCACCATGAATTAGTCACGGAAATCAATAATCAATAAAGGGGTTTATCTTGTTAGATCGATAGAAACGATATGGAATTAAAAAATAGAAGAAATCTTAAGCTTGGTGTGGTCAACAAAGGAGGTGCTTGCTTGGTAGGGGAATGAGAGGTGTTTGCTTGGGTGAAAGATGAAGATGGCTTGTTTTTAGTAACCGAGAGCTATCTTTTCTTATTCAAAATTTTAATTTGGCCTTTCCTTCACTTGAAGGAATCCCTTGTCCTTGTCCCACATAGGTGGTGACAAGGCTTGGAGAGGGGCTAATCGTAGGTTTAGTCTTTCAACTTTCCATACTTTACACATTTGCCCCAATAGTTTCAATTTTCACAATTCGGTCACTAAGGTATGTTTCATTATTTTCAATATGGTCATTAATTAATAACAATGCTTAATTCGGGTTCAATACTTGAAAAATTGACTACTTGGTCAAAGGTTAATGCAATGGTTTGACTTTTTGATGTAGGGTTTTTGATTGCCGAAACCTAATTTTGACTAGGCTCGGTTTTAGGGTGTTACAATAGTAAGTGACTTGAATGAGTGATTCAATGCTATGTGACTCTGGACCTCATTCGTTGATACGCGATGCGAGATTCTGAGTATGGGTGCTTGATCCGAGGCTATATGGTACCGGGTCTCACCTCGAGTGTATGATCTTAAGGCTACGTGACATCGTGCATCACTCTAGGTTTGTGGTTGTACATATGATGTTTTGTGAGTATATGTTCTTATTATTTTCTATATGTTTGGGAAATTATGGTAGAGCCACTTGTATTATATGCCATGATATCATATCTAGTCGCATGCTCTTATTTATGATTTGTATGAAGCATGATTGAGTGGAAGTGTATCCACTGAGCTTCATTAGCTCAGCGTTCAGAATCGTTGTTTCTATTTGCAGGTCAGTAGATTGATCGTTGCTTTGGAGGAGCACTATCGGATTGTAGGATTTTAGCATCGACTTTTGTTAGAGTACAATTCTTAGATGTAATGGGTTATGTATTCGCATGAACCTATGTTTTGTATTGTAACTCATATTTTGGATTTGTGTTGTATAAGTCGAATGTTTTAAATACTTTTTTTAACTTGGAGCTCCCGTGTAAATGTTTTAAACACTTCTTTTGATTGAACTATTTTGGACTCAATGGATTTTATGAAAATGAATGTGGATTTGGCTAAACTAGGTCAAAATTATTTGCAAGTGGGCTGGGCTTAAAGCCCAAATGTGACATCTGGGTCGAGGGTGTTACAGCAGTGATGATTTTAGATTTTGAACTCGCAGCGGGTCGTGGGGCGGGGATGGAGATAAAAAAAAATTTTACGGGAATGGGTGTGAGAAGAGTACCCTTCGCACCCTCCCCACCCAATTGACATCCCTATGTACTAATTTTGCATTACAAGTAGGAGGGTGCAAAATAAACCATAAACGTTAACCGTCATAATTGTTAAATTTTATCAGTTAATTAACATATCGTTAAGGTTAAACGGTTTCGGTTAACCAAGCGCTAAATATGATGGTTAATGATTAACCTATTGGTTAACCGTTATGAAATTATTTAGACATAAAATGAAGTTTGTGATTAGAAATTTTCTATTAAAAATATATTTTTTAAAATTTTAATATAATACTTATGGATAGATAATTTTATTATTCTCAAAAGAATTAGTGAACATGTGAAAAAAAATTGTAATAGGTTACAGGTTAAACTATAACATTACTGTTAATACGGTTAACCATTTCTTAATGGTTAGATAATAATTTAATAACCGTTATAACGGTTAACCAACCGTTTATGCTAAATGGTGCGGTTAACCTACCATGAGCACTCGTAATTACGAGATGTTAATCATTTTCCATATGTAACCGACTTTCGAACTCATTTTTTTTGCAAACCAAAAAAATCATTATTTTAAAAAAATATTATTAAAATGATCGAATTTTAAGATGATTCAATCTCACACAATTTTATTTTTTGACCGGGCTCAAGCCTCAAGGAACGTTTGGACACGTAGCATGCTATCCATATTCATAATGAAATACTACCTATTTTATCCATGAAAAGATTTGTATTTCTTATATATCCTTTAACATGTATATGTATATCACATTCAAGCTTATCTGCAATTATGATTATATGTAGTGATCGAATTCTTACTTCAAATTACATGGTTTAACAATAATAACTAAACTCATATTATCATTTTTTTTAAACTCTTGTTATCATTTTTTGAACACGAACATCATTTGTGTACGGTGTGTATGCGTTATTAAATGGCTAAAAAAATAAACAAATACTACCTTATAATCACGCCAATATGTTCAAAAAAAAAACAACCGATACGTATCACAGCCTAATAGATTCCGGGGAGGTGCACTTGAATTCAAAAAACGACGTGGTTTGTATCCTAATAATTTCTATTTTTGTTTTTTAACAAAAAAGCATTAGTCACCAAATTATTTCTGCTTTTCTTATTAGTCAGCAAATTAAATTTTTGATAACATCATAACTAATGTAAACTTTTTCAATTTAAATTTTCGTAGTAATATTTGATATTTTTATTAAATATTTTGACATTTTTAAGGTAGTAATTACTTTAACTTAAATATTTGTTTTAGTATATATTCATTATTTGTCTAGATTAATTTAGTGGCTAGTTGTTCGACCCCTTATATGATATGTCATGGATTTAAGTTTTTTCAATGTTAAATTTTGTATTTAATTTTAATTGAACAATATAATGATTATTTGATTTAATTTGACGGCTAGACATTGGACCACTAATATTAGGGAAGAGTATTTGATAGAGTGGAGTTGAGTTAACAAATTTTAAGGTAATTGAGTTGACGAAATTCAAACTTTATTTGAATTTTTTTAATCGAGTCATTTGAGTTTTTATTCAATTTAATTGCAAACATTTATAATGTTATGGTGCTATTTAGTTTTGATTTAAATGATTTTCTATAACCATATACATTACAACATTACTTATACATTTCTTCATATTTTTCATATGTAATATATATAATATCGAGATTGAGGGACTAGACTAAAACTTGAAAATGATCAACTAATTACTAAAAATTTTGAGTTATTTGAATTTTTATTTTATTAACACAAATATTTTTTGATTTTTTTCGAGTTGAGTTTATGCAATTACGAGTCGAGCTTTTTTGCGTCGAGTCGAATAATTATATTTTTTCAAGTCAAAAAGAATTTTGTACACCCTGCCCAAGTAGGACTGTAAATAAGACGAGACAGATCGCGAGCTACTTGAGTTTGCCTTGGTCAAAGCTCGATTCAATTAGACTTGACTCAATCTCGAACTCAACTCGAGTTCTTAATAAGTCGAGACGAGCTACTCGACATCTGATTCAAAAAGCTCGCAAACTATTTAAAAAACTAATATATTATATTACATTGAAAGCCATATATAATATATACTATTAATGATGATGATGACGACGACGACGACGATGTTGATAATAATAATAATATATTATGAATAATTATTTGATACACTGGCGGTGAAAACTTTTAGTTTCCAAAAGTGCCTTAGTTTTAGGGCTTAAAAACTTAGTTTAGGGTGTAGGGTTTAGGTTTAGTAGTTTAGAATTTAGTGATTGTGAATATAATTTAGGGTTTAGGGTTAAAATTTAGGGTTTATAGGTTAAAACTTAACATTTCAATGTATTACCCTAAAACCTAAATACTAACCTTTAAACCCTAAATTTTAACCATTACCCCTAAATTCTAAAATCCTACACCTAAACCTTACACCTCAGAATGAGTCTTTAAACCCTGAAACTAAGACGCTTGTGGAAACTTAAAGTTTTCACCGCTAGTGAATTGGATATAAATCCATATATTATTATGTTATATTATATTACATTGCACTCTAAAGTGAGAGAACTCAAATTTGAATCCTGGAGATGATATTGTTGGGAGAGAGAGCCACGAATCCAGAACATGGATTATAAAATGGACATGGACTATACAAAAAAATACTTCTAATAATAATAATTGAACCCAACGAGTGGTTCTAGTGAAAAATAAAATGATTTTTATCTTAGGAGACTCGAGTTCGAGCTTTTGTGTATGTATTGTCAAATGATTTGGGGTTAATTTGAGGTTTAAGGTCTAGTTTGAGATTTATGGTTAGGTTAGGTTTGCGGCCACTGATAGGTTTTGGGGGAAAAGGGTTAGCAAATTAGGGTTTAGTTTGAGCTTCTTGAGCTCGAGTCTCAATTTTTGTTTTCGAACTTGATAATTTTGCGTTCGCGAGTTTTTGAGTCGAGCTTAAATTCAAACTTGATAATTTTAAGCTCGCGAGCGTTTTAAGTTCTTGTCGAGCTCGTTTACACCCTATTCTTAAGATAGAGTTATTCAATGTCGAAATTTGAACTTTTATCATCAATAAGATGATGACTATCAATCGTTATTTTTTTTTTTTGACAAATAACAGAAATCACTCTCGTAAAACAAACAGAATTACAGCATCCATCTGAACCCAACAGGAGGTGAAGACACCCAATCTGGTGGGCAAGAGTTTGAGCAGAACGTGAGATAAGTCCTTTATTATCCGATTCCACACAAACAAATTGAAACACATCGTTAAGAGCCGTAACAATCTCAAGTCGAACTGCAATAGCTTCTGCCAAACCGGCAGAACGTTCCTATGGCCAGTGCTATGCATGCATTTTTTTCTACATATGGACAGATTTATTTGTTTTCTTCGTGCTCATATTCACGAGCTGCGGTGCAGGCATTTTGTGGAGAAGAAGAGTTACAGTTCTACCGCTCACCTAAAACGAGGAGAGAAGGATTTGACCAGGTTTATCATTTTCATATCTCCTTTTGGTGTCGCTTTTTCAAGATTCTCCCTGCATTCCATTCATATTTTTACTCTTGCGTTCCATGTAGGATAAGAGTTATCATAAAGGTATATCTAGCTAAATCCAATGTATTTTTTTTCTTGTATTGTTTTAAATAGACGAATTCGGTGACCGGAGATAGATTGATACAGGGGAATAAGAGGACATGGAACTTAATCATCCATTTTCATGCTTGTAAAAAGCTACTATAATTGATGGGGAAATATCAGTGAAGTATTGACAATTATGAATTCTTAATTCCAATATGTACAAGAAATCCTTTTTGTTCTTTATAACAGAAACCAGTCACATGAATATCAAGTCTTATTAACAAGAAACTTGTCAATCAAATACTCGTGGATTTCTCCCACAATTTCCCTGCAACAGCCAACAATTCTTAAGCTGGGAGAAAACAGTTTCCCTGAAACTGGTAACCTTCACCAAACAAAAATGGGTGCACCTCAACCCGATCCCCAAACCCACTTTGCTGGTCTTCAACAAGTAACAGGCCGGCGGCGGTCCGCGCCCATCTTCCCCTTTGCCCTGAACCACAATGCCCCATACCCGCGAAACCTCCCCGTTCTTCTCTCCTTCCTCTTGTATTTGTTCCACAAAAATCACCCCATCAGGCATCGGACTTTCCCCTTTCTTCCCCTTTTGTTTCATCAAATCCCAGTCGTCTCCCTCCGCCTTTTCCGCTGTTGTTTTTGTCGTCTTGTTGTCGTCGTGGGAGTACACGTGGATCAACAGCGGCGACTCGGGCAACATCTTGACGATCTCAGCCACCGAATCTCTCATCCAATCGTCGATTTTCTCGTAAGGAAACTCCTTCTCTTCCCTCCCTGCTTGTTTCGGCAACGATCGGATACCAACATTAGAAAAAGACGCCGCCGCCAAGATCTTGGACGTTCTTGGTCTCGAAGATAGCGGATTCGAGTACATCAAAGAACACGAAGGGGCGCAACGCCTATGAAAGCTGAAAACAGTGGAAGACTCGTATCGTTGGAGACGAACATTCCCACCGCCCGTCGCCGCCATTGTTGGTTATTCGAAGCGTCGAAGAAGAAAAAGGGTGTTCAAGGGGAAGAAGAGTTGGATTGGAAAAGGCTTAATTCCATAGATGGAATGTGAATGGGTGTTTGATTGATTGGTTTATATACATTGGATGTTGACAGCGTTAGCATTTCCTAGTTTTCCATCGGGTTGGGAAGAATCTCTGCTGCCATGTCACTTCCACGAAATTCCAACTCAATAATTTGTTCTCTACCCCAAACCTTACAATAATTCCGTGCAACCTATCATTTTGATCCAGATTTATCAACTTTGTATTGCTCAATGTGTTTTGACCGGTTAAAGTAGAGTAGAAGTCCTTGTACTATACCAAAAGTTCATTTTAATCTATTCACTATTCAGTGGAACATTTTACTCCATGTAATATAACTAAAACTTTATTTTAGCCCTTTTATTATAAAAAGGAATAATTTAGTTCCTATACATTTAAAAAGTTAATATTTTGGTCCTTGTACATTTTAAAACGCTAAAATTATTTTTAGTTGACTTAAATATTTTGGTTTACACACTCTTTAGGTCCCTCTTATTTTTTGAGCTTGGACAAATTAATCTCTCGCAAAATAATTTTTTAAAATTTTACATCAAATTTTTAAACACGTATGAAATTCTAAATGGAAAATTAATTTCTATTCTAACTCCAAACACTTTTATCTCAACTTTCAATAATATTACAGTTACAAACCAAGACATAAAAATAATATTTAATTGAAAAACACACACTATATTTTCTTAAAATTTTTATATTTTTAGTAAGAAAGGATTCAATTGAAAAAATGATACAAAAATTATAAAAGAACTTCAAATTTCATTGGAATTTTCAAAAAAAATCAAAATTATGATTTGTTTATAATGTTATATATTTTTTGGCTTATTTTATTAAAAAAAATCAATCACGGTTGGACATGAGTTATGTACTAGCGAAAAATGTCAACACCGTCATAGATTGGTCATATTTACCTATTTTTAAAATGTCAAGAGCGGTCGACTAACTTAATATTGTTTAAAGGACCTAACCGTTTATTCTGCTAGACTGACTAATAACTGATACATGCACTTTAATTTAACATAACACGAATTGTTTTTAAATTTCATTAATCGCTTCGAATAGTTAGAAAATTATCGAAAACACTCTCCAAAATCATAAAAAAAAATTGTTTACCTAGTAAGTTATAAGGATATTTTAACAATGCTTAACTATTTGGACCGAATATTAACATTAAAAAGTAAAGAAGGGGAATTAGACCAAACTAAGTATGGGTTAAATATTCAAATTGAGCACAGTACAGGGATCAAAATCATAAAATAAAAAAGGGAAATCGAGTACAATTTCCACTAGTTTGTTTTCTATTGGTTGATTGAAGGAGAGTAATGCTTAGGTGAAACGTAGAGGATAGGTGCCTAAGTGTAATGGATTAAGAGTTGCAACTCTTTTTGTGTGATTGAGACGTTCTCAAGAGGAGTGCTGACCTATGACTGTGGGAGAATCAGGACAATTGAAGTCTTATCGGACGGTGGAAAACGGATAATTGACTGTTTGTGATGGGTCGGTAAAGAGCACGTGATCGCACGCCGACATTACGTGTAGAGTGTACGCGGGCACACGCTCCGCCCCTAACCAAAGCTTTTCTTTAACGTCCGCCACGTGGTTCCATGTCATCCAATGTAGAGGTAATATAAAGGATTAATATATATATTGGGCATTTTTAAATAAATAACCACTTTTAAATATTTAATTAAAAGAATGATTCCTGCTAACATTATTTAAAAAAATAGCACCCAAATCGCTACATAAAAATATTTTTCATTCTGCAAAATACGTTTTTTTTGCAGAACATTCATTTAACGTGAAATGACTTTTTAGATTGACCATTATAAAACTTGAAGAAAAAAAAACTTTGTATTTTGCATATAGTAAGGTTTCCAAGAAATCAAAACGACAAAGTAATTTATTGCGGGACTTTATTAATGAAAGCGAGTTTCTTCTTACTAACATGGCAGGAATTTTGACAAAAAGATATTACTATTTGAGTAAATATCTTTTAAAATATTTGAAAAAAGTAATTAAAAAATCTTTCAAAAAATAACTTAATTTAAAAATATTTTAAACGAAAAAATTATAATCTTTTATAATATTTTTACTCAGGTACTTAAGCAAACCATAAGCTCATGGGTCTGGACTCTGGACTCTGGACCAACTATCAAATAGACATGACCCTAAACATTAAGAGCACCCGGTCGACCATTGAGACAAAACAGACTGAACTTGGATCCGTTACTTATTTCTTTAAACACCACTAATTTCTTAAGAAATTCATTACTCGAAGCTCTACTTCATCGTCTATATCTGCACCTAATTAATATTGTACACTGCTGTATCCCTATTAAAATGCATATTGGTAATCAGACTTACTGAATTCACATTAACGATTCATTTAATTATTGTTATACTTATTAATTACCCACAAATTATTTTTTAAGTTACCACCCGTAACTATGGGCTGGTGCTCATTTTTTTAAATTGAAAAAAATGGCTGATATGTGAAAAGGAATTTTTTATTTAATTTCAATATTAATATAATTTTGCATATTTTATATGATATATTTAAAATATTTTGTATTGTATAAAATGTATCGTATTTTTTACATTAATGTTACGTTGGTCTTATTATTTAATATAATTATCGATATTTAATCTATTAATTGAGTAATCAAAATCGAATATTAAAAAGGTCTATTATAAGGACAATCCTCCCTATAATTGTTTCATTCTCGATATAAGAATTCAAACCCTTAATATAAGAACAAAAATATTCTTCACATTTTCAGTGTCCCTTTCTATGCCCCTATGCTAAAAAATTGAATTCTAAGCCATAACCCTAAATTTTAAATTATAAACCTTAAACCTTAAAAATACATCATATCCCTAATTCCCTAAACCATAAATTTAAATCTTAACCTTAAACAATAACCCTATATCTTTAACCTAATTTTTTAGTGGGCATAAATAGGGACACCAAAAGGGCAGTTGATTTATATTCCTAACATAAGAAACTTCATCCCATTAGACTAACGGTTAGTTATTTTTATACGTTATTTTTTATTAAATAAAGAGGTATTATATTTTCAAGACAAATGTCAAAATTTAAACTCATACAAAATAGGGCAACATGAGCATCCTTGACCACTCAGCCAATTAATGGATCTCATTTTTATGATGTTATTTTAGTTTCATTAATGTTATACATATTTTCCAAATTTACGTGTACAATAATTTTTTAACTGTCTTGTGTGATTACAATATATTATTTGTTCATTAATTTTAATCTTATGATAAGACATGCATATCGTATAAACAAATTATTCGGATCCGTGTCAATTTAAAATAACAATGTCTATTTTTCTACTAAGACCACTTATACGCTCAAATACTATTTTTTTATGGAAAAAAATCATTGTTGACATAACAAGCAGCGCATTTCGCTAGAAAATCATAATTAATTACACTAAATCTCTATAATATAAAATAGTTAAAATCAATCTGTTAAATTGTATTGCCATGACCATCACTATTTAACTATATATGATAACAACACAAAGGGGAGAAGTGAATAGTTGATAAATGCATGTGCGACAGTGCGAGTGGGGGCCAAGAGGCCTTGCGGTGGTGATCTCACGGTCGCACCGAAAACAATTGCATGTGCGGACTTCGATCAATGTAAAATAGCCTCACCGTATGCTTTCACGGCCATTGCGTTTCAAGGTTTCTTTCTACTCCAAGTCAACATCGCACCGTTCCCCAAAACATCTCCCCTTGATTTCCTATATAAACCCCTTCCCCATCCCTATGTCACTCACAAGGCATCTAGCGTCAACCACACCACCTTTTTCAGTCACCCTTTATCTTCACAATGGCAAAGCCATCCTTGCCTGCAACTTCTCTTAAGCTCTTTGTCTTCAGTTTCTGCATGCGAGTCACGTTCGGCGATTATGGAGGAGGATGGCAAGGTGGCCATGCTACGTTCTACGGTGGCGGCGATGCATCTGGCACGATGGGTAAGCTTAAATGGTCTGATATAACATCTAAGTTCGCTTGCACTGAGCGTTTATCTGGTTTGTTATATGTTTCCTTTGCTACTATTTTCAGGAGGTGCTTGTGGATATGGCAACTTATATAGCCAAGGCTTAGCACCGCATTGTTCAACAATAGCTTGAGCTGCGGTTCTTGCTACGAAATGAGGTGCGACGGTGACCCCAAATGGTGCCTGCCCGGAACCATTACCGTGCAGCAACCAACTTCTGCCCCCCCTAACTTTGCTTTGTCGAATGACAATGGTGGGTGGTGCAATCCTCCTCTCCAACACTTCGACATGGCCGAGCCTGCCTTCTTACAAATAGCTCATTACCGTGCCGGAATTGTGCCCATTTCTTTCAGACGGTAAAGTTTAATCAGAACTAGCTATGTTGTGTAGTAAAATATTGATTGAGCCCATCTCAATAGTATATTTATGTGATTATAAAAACAGATTCCCCTGCATGAAGAAAGGAGGAATCAGGTTCACAATCAATGGCCACTCTTACTTCAACTTGGTCCTAATCACAAACGTCGGTGGTGCTGGAGATGTCCAATCGGTGTCGATCAAGAGCTCTAAAACGGGATGGCAAGCGATGTCAAGGAACTGGGGCCAAAACTGGCAGAGCAATACCTACCTCAACGACCAAAGCCTGTCATTCCGAGTCACAACAAGCGATGGCAAGACTCTTACAAGCTACAACGTGGTCCCGGGGAATTGGCAATTCGGACAAACGTTCGAGGGTAGCCAGTTTTAAGAGACTTTCAGCATGTAATAGCCATTGTTAGAGTTCAAGAGAGGTTCAGTCTCAAGAGGCTGCATATTGCTGAGGTGGTTGATTTGGCACCCGCTAGGCCTACATGAATTTTTACATTCGTTCAAGGGTATTGTTTAATTTGTAGCCATGAATGAATATGTCTTCACTTAATTTTGAAGTTACTTTAAAGTCTAATGTTTGTTCATAGATCCCAAATTACAGTTCTAGATGGTGAATAAATTACAGTGGCAATGGCAACTTTTGCATTTGACTTTACAAAAAACCATCCCTCCTGTCTTGTTCCTCAGCTTCCTTGTTGGCAACTTGAACAGATTTGAACCAAAGAAATGCCTGAATATTCAAGGTCAAGTTATTACAAGAATTGGTTATATTGAGTAAATAAATTTAAATCTATACATTCCAAATCACTTTTTTCTCGTACACCAACTCCAAAAACCAAAATGAATTACAGTTCCTCGTTCAAAACATTGGTCTCAAATGAAGTAGGGAAACTCGCCGAGGTGGGGATTCCAGTAAATGCAAAGAAACCGAGCAAGGGCGCATAGAAAATGATGTCTGAGTTCAAAACTCCAAAAACAGGCCTTTGGTTAATATACTCGAAAATGGAACCAATCTGCAGGGTGAATATGTAAGAATGTTTAGCCACCTTAATTTCGAGGGTCTCAAAAACATTATAGACTGAGAACACGAAACATACCGCCGCAATGGCGGTTATGGACGAGGCAAGTAAGTAAACAAAGAAGGGAACCTCAAACTCTGCTGTGCTGTGGAACCCTTGGCTCCTTCATCTTGAGCCCAAGGAGGGGGCTCGTCCGAATCCGGTCTCGCCCCCGAAGGGACACTTTCTTCGGACTTGCTGGACTCGACAGAACCTTCAGTTGCATTTAACACAAGAAACCTACGAGATAACCTTTTGTTCTGGTAAACAAGAAAACATCCGTTGGCATGTTGGTTCAGAATCCTGTCTCTAACGCCCAAAAAATCAGAGACTAAAGTCGAATTGCATGGAGACAATGAGGTTGCAACCATCGTGTTTATTACTTGGTTTTTGCTGCTACAGACAAACATTAAGAACAATAATAACAACATATACATAGTTAATAGAACTGTTTTATAGGTGTAAGCAAATAAGGCAGTTCATAAAGTTTAAAGGACGACCTGAATTTTTGTTTTGGGCACAAAGCTCAGGATCCAGGGTTTGAAGCAGCATAGTAAAGCAGATGCAGATAACTCAAAAATTGATGAAGTTGAGGGTTTCAAAAATTACCTTAATTTTCTGGTGTGTCAGAAACTTGAAACCAAGAGAAGGCTTGGGCAAGAGACTGGAGGATGGGGAGAAGATAACTGGATAGGATGTGTGAAGATGGTTGAGAGTGGTCAGGAATTTTTAAACCAAATTTTATATAATTTAGATGTAATTATTATGTAAATAGTTATTGTATATTAATTTACAATTTTATATTAAAATTTGAGTGATGTTTTGTTTGTTTGTTTATATTTAGGTATAAAATCAAAAAATATCTTAAATGTTGGACTGAATAGTAATTTTGGCCCTATATTCTTTTTTTAGAGCAATTCAACCATCAACGTTTTATTTTGAGTTAAAATGGCTCTTTTCCAGATGAAAATTGTTAGATAACTGATGGTAAACAATTTGAAATAACTTGACAGAATGATAAATCAGCAGAAAAAATTATTTTATATTTTATAAAATTATTTTATATTTTATAAAATTTTATAAAATTATTTTTTGACTGATATAACATTTTCAAGTCAACATATTTAACTATATGATACTGTCATGTCAGCGTGCACTACCATATAGGTTTGTCACATCATTTCAAGCCACTTACCGTCAGTTGATTGACAATTTTCATCCGTAGAGGGGTCATTTTGACCCAAAATAAAACGTCGAGGATTAAATTACTCCAGAAAAAAAAGAATAAAGGCTAAAATAAATATTCAATCAAACATTACGGATATTTTTTGACTTTATGCCTTAAATTTATATTTTTCTTTTATTTAGCGGGTTAGCTTTGTATTTTTATTTTTTTATAATCCAGTAACATGGAGTAATTTATATTTTAGTATTTTTGTTTTTGTTACAATAGAACAAATGAAAATATTCTTTGTTTTACCATAAATAATTGGCCGGATTTAACGGAAAATTCAATGATATTTAACTTTTTTAAGGTGTTTAAAATTTTATTTTTGACTTGTTTTAAAGTTAATTGAAGCATCTGCTTCAACAAAAAATAAAACTTTAAGCACTTATTTTAGCCAAAAAGTACTTTAAGCTCTTATTATAAAAAAAATATAGTTTAGGTACTTATTTTATAGTTAAGTCTTTTTTAAATGGTACTTACAATATAAGAAAAGAAAAAGAGAAAATGTTTTTATTGAATATTGAACTCATGACTTAAAGAGAAAATAAATATATAAAATTTTAATTTATAATATTTCGAGTATATATATAAATGTTTAAAAATTGTACTCCTAATAGTTAATAAATTTTAACAATTTTACTTAAATTGTAATCACACTAACATATTTAAAAAAATTACTTAAAATTATAACAATTATGTATTTTGTTGTAACAATTTAGGATAAAGATTGATTTAATTCCTAAATTTATTATTTTTCCCTTATTTTTTTGAGTTTTTTTATTCATAAAAATTTGTATTTTGTAACACAAGTTAATCCTTTCTTTGTATGTTCAAGAAAAAGTTAATCCTTTCTTTGAACACCAATAATTTATATTTTTGGGTAAAATCCTCATTAACATTACACTTTTTATTTTTAATTTTCTACATCATTCTTCTCTCTCTTAATCAACACCCTTTTTTGTTCATCAGCCAAAAATATAAATATATACAAATAGATGATAGGCATACGCAGTTCGATTCTCTCTAGAGGTAGCAGAGGAATCAGGTTTCCAGCATTTCATCCCCATTTAACCGCTGCTACGTGTTCCAATACTAGAGTTGCCGGTGTCTCTTCTCACAAAATCTTCAGTAGAAACCCTAGTAGTAGCACTTCCCAAAACATCTGGAAACCCTCTTTACCTTCATTTCCTTTTCGCAGTGTTGTTGGGTTTTCAGCAATGGCATCTGCAACTGCGGAGAAGATGGTCAGTTCAAGTTGTCCGACACCAGTGTGCTTAAAATCAAGAAGGGCGACATTACTCAGTGGTTTATCGATGGCTCCTCCGATGCTATTGTCAGTCCCTTCTCTTTAATCTTTCAGTTGATTTTCTTATAATTTGTTAATGGAATTAGATACCCTGAAATTTCTATTCTAGTAGCATGGTTGATGTTGATTATTGACTGTGGATATGCGTTGATGATTAGATTTCTTTAATGGGTTTTTATGTACACTGATGATAATCATCTGCAGGTCAATCCAGCAAATCCGGGAATGCTTGGAGGTGACGACGCTGATGGAGGTATTCTACCATGGAAAATTTTCTTTTCTTCATTTTGAACCTTATTAATGTGATAGGAAAATGAAATTTTAGTGACCATTGATGAATTTTACCAGCCATACATAGAGCTGCTGGCCCAGAACTTCGAGAAGCTTGCTTTAAAGTCCCAGAAGTTCAGCCTGGTGTTCTCTGTTCCACCGGAGAAGCATGGATTACCCCGTAAGTTCTTTGTATATTATCATGTCATCTACTGCTGATTCATCCAAATGTTGCACATTAACATACTAACATGTTATATTATGCAGAGGATTTAAACTGCCTGCATCGCATGTGATTCACACTGTTGGACCGATTTATGATTCCGACAAGGACCCTAAAGGCTCACTGAGAAATGCGTACAAGTATGCTATGATGTTCCTTTCCACCATTCTATTTTGTTGTTAAGTTTATCGTTCTCAATAAGACCTCTTCTTGAAATTGTTGCAGAAATTGCTTGACTGTGGCTAAAGAGAAGAACATTAAATACATCGCGTTTCCTGCCATATCTTGCGGTGTATATGGGTAAGTGATGCTAAGAAACCACCGAAGACTTTCTTATTGCCTCCCGTTTCCCTCTCCTTCTATCACATTTTGATCACGGAAAATGTAGAAAACTATGAGATTTCATGATCGAGCACAAAATCTTAGTCTTTACTGTCATTGTAAAATCTTTTGGAAACTAGATGAGTACTTGATTATGCGGAAACTTGGCTAAATCGTATCTGCGTTTTATTCTTCCGTCTGTGATGATATTATGGATTGGTTTTCAATTGGTGATGCTTGGATTGCTGGGTAATTTGGTGTAACTTTCTGGAGTGGACTTTGACTGTGAGCAGGAACTCGGAGACGCAATGGAAATCTCTTTTTCATGGAAGAGCATTCTTTTCTGTTAAATTCTTTTATTTAACCCCTAGTGTTATTATGCATTGATTTATTTGCTAGCTTAGTGTTTGTAGTAAATGTTTGATCAGTTTATATTTAATTTCTTTGCTGCTTTTCTGAAAATTTTCCAGATATCCTTACGAGGAAGCAGCTACGGTTGCTTTTTCTACCATCAAAGAATTTGCCAATGATATTACAGAGGTAACTTCTCTTTGCTCCAACATTACCATCCAAGGTTTATTTTAACTGTTGATTGATTCCCCTTCATACTTGAGTGGATAATAAATGTACCTGGATTGGCTTGAACCAATTAATTGTCTTTCGGATTATGTCCTACGAGGGTCCGGGCTTTAGATGCATAAACACCATTGTGCTTCATCTGGACATAGCATATGTTTGATGCAGTTTTGTAGTAAAAAAATGGTTTCTGGACTTCTTTATTTTACCTGTACTAGTTGTATCAAATTAAACGTGATTATGTGAGATGCATAATGAGTATAATAACAGACAGATTGATTGTTTCAAGTAGGTCATTTATTTAAGTAACAATTCAGACAAAAAAATAAGTTTATGTACCGATTTGAGTCAAGAAATCAAGTTCATTTACCTAATTGGACCAAAACAAAACTTTTATTAAATTAAAATTTGAGACCAATTTTAAGTACCTAATTATATAAAAAAATCATACTATTAAATTAAACTTTAGAAGTTCATGTATCAAAATATATATTCTGTTATAAAATTAAATTAAACTGACAGGAGGAACCGTGACCCACCCACCCCAGCGCTTCATCAGACGCAGGGTACGTTTCTTTCATAACCCGTGGTTTGATGATTCTCATATGTTGATAAGGAATATTTCAATGTTCTATGTTTTGATGTGAATGAACTCCGCTTGCTCATGCCTTGCTTGTTGTTTTCTTTTTTCTTGTGGTTTCATTATGAGAAAAATTCAATAAATGCTCTGTTTGAAGGTATGATTCTGTTACCACTTGTTAAACATGGATAACATGCCTAAGACACGGTTAAGATGCGATCATGAAACTTAGAACCCCTCCCCCCACTTTGAATGTTGTAATTGGTGGACATCACTTAGTGATCTTCGCATCTCTTTAGGGACCTGTCTGCCCTTTAGCTCAAATTTGATGTGCTTTAGGTATTAACTGGTCCCTCAGATCAAATATCCATCTGATCACTTTGTCAGTTGCCTTTTCCGGTGGCATTCCGATCATTATAAGATGGAAAATGTCTGTGTGCATATGATACATGGCAGATATCTGTATGTGTAAAGAATTTCAGCAGACTCCTAAATTGAAATATTTGCAGGTATTTTATCTTATAAAATATTGAATAATGAATTTACTTTCTAAGTACATATGTATTGTTGATTGTCTCATAGTGATTGTAGGAATGTGAGTGCCGTTGCTTCTTTTCCCCCCATGCAAACATGAATTTTATTAATCAAACAGAAATTATTGTTATTTTGCTGTAATCTGTGATACTCGGTCTTTTGTGGGTAATGCTAATAGTTATGTTTTCATGTTTCTTGAAAATTTTCCCATATCAAGAAAGCTTCCATTAATTGTGTGTTTGATTTTGATTCTTTTAGGATGACATGCCAAAGCCGGGTCAAGCTCCGCGCCCTGGTGTTGCCGTTCCTCCTCGTCCTTGAGTTGTATGAAGCTTAAGATGAATTTATATATTTTATTTGGCTTTAAAATGTCTGCATTAGTTTTAAGAACATGGAGATGTGTAGCCTTGGTTTTAAAAGGCGCGAGGCACTCCGAAGCACCTTAGAGCCGAGGTGCTAGGCGAAGGCACTCGCCTTTCGTAGGCGAGGTGCTCTTTTATCCTAAAAAATTATAAATCAACCTTATAACATATTTTGTATTTATAAACATGATAATTATATTATAAATGCTTAAAGATAAAAATATTTTCTACTTAAATTTGTATTTAAGTCTCAAATCAAACAAATTGATATAAAAACAACCAAGCATAGCTCAAAAAAAAGAAATAAAAAACAATAAAACTATCAAACATAGTTCAAACTTCAAATATGTTGCAATTAAAACAAAATATGCTGCAACTTATCAAGTGAATTAAATTCATGCAAGACTGCTCAGAATTGATGTTAGAATAAATATGTTATAGTTGAACAACTTCAAATTTGAACTCTGCTAATGGCAATCGAACTTTGCTATCATTATATTCCTAATAACCCACTTTCATACAAACAACAACCAGGGAAGAAGACATAAAAAAAGAAAATTCTATTACCTAATTATAGATTTTAAGTACAAAGCACCAAAATGAAATTTCATACTACAAATAAGACCTATTTAATGTGAAATTAAAAAGGATGGATCTTAATTATAACCCTACAATTATCGACATTAATAAAATAGGGGAAAGGGGACTGGGTTGCTCACTGCACTCGGAAGGAAAGAAAAGAAGGACGGTGGCTGCTCACTGCACCCAGAAAGAAAGAAGAGAAGAAGGAGAAGGATGACTTACCGATGGCGGCGGCTAAGCTTGAAGGCTGGTTGGAATTTAGAGAGAGGCAGAGCAATTCTAGGTTTTGTGTTTCCTCTATCGTGAAAATAAAAACTGGATAAATGAGATATTCTAATAAAAATATTAAAACACGTGCTTTTTTTTTAAACACGCCTCAATGATAAGAGGCGTTGCCTCGCGCGCCTCCTGCGTATCGTTCCGTCTCGGCCCATAAAATTGTTTGTCTCGATGTCTTGTCGCGCCTTGCGCATTAGGCACGCTTTTTAATACTAAGTGTGCAGGAATGTTTTGATTACTTAAAAGTTTAACACCCATTTTGATACTTTTTATTATTTTTGTAAGCCATGATTGTTGGGAATGCTAGTTGATATCTCATAAGCTGCACATGCTTAGCCAAACATACTGTTCATACAATGTTGTTGGCTCTTTTAGATGTTCCTAATTAAATTTGCATAATTACTGTATTTACCATTAAGTTTGGGTTTTTTTCTTCATCAAAACAAATCAAGTTTTATATGTACATCTAGTATTCTAGAGTGAAGCATGATTAAGTTAATGGAAATGAAATGTTGTCAACCCTTACACGAGTATTCTAGTTGATTGTATTCTTAAAGAAAATAAATAATTTTAACATTTAATAAAATAAATGTTTTATTAGCCGACGGTTTGGTCTAAATGGTAAACAGCTTGTTATTACTTAAGTAGGTATCGAGCTTGAGTTGTGTGAATGCAGAAAATCTTTGTTGGGAAACTCACCCATCAAAACCCAATGTGCGACGTGGGTTGTTCGGATTAGTCAAGGCTTTGCCCCGAAAGCGCAACCAAAAAAATAAATAACTTGTTTTTTTAAAAAAGGGTAAACTACGTCATGTATCACCAAACTAGTGGGGTGATTCGTTTTTACCATCAACCTTTTAATTAGTCTAAATTTGTCATTAAATTTTATTTTTTAATTCGTTTATGCCACCGTGATATTAACTCCTTAACAGAATGATGAATGAGATATTAGACTAAAACGACGTCTTTGCTAGTAGAAAATATAGAAAAATATACACTTAAGGAGATTCGAACCTAGAACCTTTAAAAACAAAGATAACCGCATAACCACTAAGTAAAATTAACATCTTTGTTTTGTTTCTAGCACAAATAATATATATTCTAAACTGCATTTAAGATTAATTCAATTTATTTTATTACATAAATAATATTACTCTATATAAATAATATAAAAATATTAAAAATAATATTAATATACATATAATAATATAATAATATATAACTAATAAATAAAATATTTATATTGTCAATAAAATTAAATATATAAATAAATAATATATCATTATAAAAATTAAAAAACTAATTTTTATAAAACCTCCAAAATTTCTAAAATTTACAAAAATGCCCAAAATCCACCAAAACATTAAACTCTAACCTATAAACCCTAAATCATAAATTATAAACCCTAAAATCACAAACTCATTAGTAGCCAAAATTGATGGATTGAGGTTCAGGGTAGTGGTGAATTTTTAGGGTTTTTTTGTAAATTTTAGAAATTTTAGATTTTTTTTAAAATCAGTTTTGTAACACCCTCGACCCGGATGTCACAATTGGGTCTTAAGCTCAACCCAAAACCATAAAATTATCAAACTGGGTTTAGCCTAAACAAAGTATTTCCAAACGTTTAAATCTGATATTTGAAAACATAGATAAACAATTTAAATCATTACAAAGGAGTTCCACTTTAATTTAAAATATTTGGGCATTCGACTTAATTAACACAATTTCAAAAGTAAAAATTACATACTCGACCACGTAAGGTCCTATGAATACATAGCCCACCAAACACAAGTATCTTACTCTGAGAACCCCTACATGCTGGAATCTCGTATTGATAGTGCTCCTCGAACTCACGATCCAATGATCAACCTACGCACGGAAACAATGATTCCAAGCATTGAGCTTACAAAGCTCAGTGGTACACACTACTCTACTATATTTCATGCTAATCATAATCATAAGCATGCAAGTTAGTACGAGCAATAAGGAGAGATAAATAAACGCATGGCGTTATCACTAGTCGCCTAAACACATGCCCTCGTCATAGCAATCATCATACATGGCACACAAGGCCCAACCATACTCGGGGATCTCATCAGATCATCCGAGCGAAAGCACACAAGTCATACCATAAACCTGGAGTGACACTCGTGTCCACACAACATCGGAATTGTACACTCCAAGTGAGGCTCGCTATCACACAACATTGGGATCATACACTCGTAAGGACGAGGCTCGCGTCCACACAACATCAGGATCTTACATTCAGAAATCTGCAACCATGGTGTTGCAACACACTCTTTCTCTCATTGGGTATCCGAATCCCAACAAACAAGGTAACTCAACCTTTTAGGTGTCCATATCAGCACATATCAAGGACACGTCTACCACACAAAACACAACATCACACGATCCACCAATGATCCATACGGTTGTTATTACTATTAAGTCATCTAACGTTTACCAAGTTATTAATTATCATGGAAGTGTACATTAATCATCCTCATTAATTATCTATATTAATCCATATTATCTCATTTATTTATCTCATTAATATTCCACATCAGTTTCCACATTTTTATTAGTATTATAAAATATTTAGTTCAATGGGTACCGATACTCGAACACGAGTATCAATACAATATCCCAAACACGTATCAATAAGGCTAAGCCTCGTACCGATACCCTATTCACGGGTTCACATAATTCCCTCAAATTAATATCTTATCATGTTCAATCTGACCCCTAAAGCTTATGAAAGTCATTAGAGTTTGTTTATTAACGTATCCATTCAATTAATATTAATTACTGACTTTATAATCATTTAAATAGAGTATTTGTTCCTTAAGCATAATTCTCATCAAATCACGTCGATCTAATCAAACAAGCATACAAAGCATCACAATTATCAACCAATCAATCAATAATCATACGACATCTCAAACAACCCTAAAAGGTCTCTAAAGCATCCACGAATCTCATCATATTCGCAACATCATCATGCATCTCATAAATATCAAGTCTCGTACTATCGGTCTCCAGCATGCATATTCATCATCTACATATTTTGCAGATACTAACACACAAAGCAATCACATTTATGATGCTCACAAAGCAATAGAAGTTTGATTATTGTACTAACCTTGTGCTAAGCGATAAATCCTCATCCAAGCTCCTCCAAACATCTCTTTAATTCCAATATTTGAGTCCACCAAAACCTCGGATAAAATAGATACGACTACATAAGCCATTTCACACTATCGGGCTACTTTAGGGGATAAAACCATAAAAATAGCATACTATGTTTGACTTTGGTGAAACAGACTATTCCAACAGACTCAGAACCTCGGGTAGGGTTCCAAAAAAAAAGTCAATGCCAATCAACAGTGGTGGCGACGACGATCAATGGCAGCGTGGCGCGGTCAATGACAGCTGGCAATATGGTCAACAACGGATGACATTGTAATAGCTGGCTCGACTTGCGGCTAGCAGGCTGGCCCAGCGGCTTGGCCCAACCAGCTCGGCCCAGCCTGCTAGATGGCTCTCTAGTACGCTGATGCACGCCCACGAATAGCGACGGCGCGTAAGGGCTACTCTGATGGTAGGACGACAACGACGAGCTCTAGTCTCGCTGTTCCGATACTGGTGAACACGCTGGTGCCCTCGGATTTAGGTTTTGACCACTGAAACCACTCAATTCTGAAAATGGCCTAAGCTTCCAACTCTTCACCTCTCCCATGACGGCTTCGACGGTGATGCCCCGACCATCGACAGACTTGTCTCAGCGAGGGAAATTCAATGACGCCGACGGTGAGCTTCCACGGTGACCGAAAGACCCTTGGATCTAAGCAAAACCTTTTTCTCTCTCTAAAATACTCTCCACCATTCTCACCCACTTTTTTTTCTCCTCAATAATATATTTTTCTCACTTTTTAACCACCCACACATATTTAAATTTCAAACAACACCAACAACATCCACTCTTCCAAAAAGCTAATATCTAATTTTCTTAATTGGGCTCCCAACATAAAGACTCAATACCCGAGTCCGAGACCCGATTCTCTAACCCGGAGTTTGGGTCGTTACAACTTTTTTAGTTTTTATAATAATATATTATGTGTTTATATATTTTAATATTATTTGTTTATAAATAAAATTTTAAGGTTTATTGTTTAAGGTTAGAGTTTATGGGTTTCGATGTTTAAGGTTTTGGTGGATTTTGGGCTTTTTGTAAATTTTGAAATTTTCGTGGTTTTGAAAATCAGTCTTTTAATTTTTATAATAATATATATTTATATATTAATATATTTATATAAAATAATATTATTTATATGATAAATTGTAGTTTGGCATACATATTATTTGTGTTAGAAATAAATAAAGATGTTAAGTTGGCTTAGTGGTTAATAGTTTATTTTTGATTTTGAAGGTTTGAGGTTTAAATTCCATTGAATGCATATTTTAATATATTTACGTCGTTTTGGGTCATTTAGTATCAATTTAGTATCAAAATTGTGGCACCAAAAACGTAGTTTACCCTTTAAAAATTGTTTTACATATAAGAATTAAATGTTGAAGTTTTATCATATACGGCGGAAATTGTTTAAAATGTATTCTATGATTGTTCTGATTTTTGACGATTAAATGGATTTTAAATCCCAATTGAATGATATACACACTTTTTCTTTGGAACATGATCGAATGATACTGAACGTAGTAGAACCATCGATTTCTCAATAAAACCTATTCGACATGCAGATGACGCGTGATCCACAAAGTGGAGACTCATAGCTAACTGATCCAAAAATCGGACACGCCGGGTTTTGAAGATTCGGGACGTGTCTTACATGCACGAAGACATATACCCAAAACCATGACTCCTCAATTTATATATACTTGTGCAACTAGAACAACTTGGAACCAACAATGGCTCACGCGACTTTCACAGCTGATGATCAAAAGCTAGAGTTTTTCAGGCTGCTGAGTGGCCACAAAATCCCTGTTGGGTTAGGCACTTGGAGGTCTGGTTCTCAGGCTGACAACTCATTCTTCACAGGTAATGCTTGCTTGCTTGCTTCCCTCGTATCAATTTCAAACTTGATTGATGGAGTACTAATTAAGCCTTGTCCCTTTGATCATTTGTTGCAGGGTGGTTATAGACACAGCTTGGGAGTATGGAGTTCAAGAAAATGTATCTCTTTTCTTCTCGAACTCTGTTTTGGTTTTGTTTAGTGTATATCCCAACATGCAAAGCAAATCTCTTTTAACATTTTTTCTTTAATTTCTTTCAGGTTGGCCATGCAATCAAGGCAGCAATACATGCAGGACTTGAGAGGAGGGATCTTTTCATTACATCCAAGATATGGTAATTTGTAATATTCTGTTTATTTTCTGGGAATTGTGGTAATATAGAAAATGCAGGTGCACAGACTTGACCCCTCAAAATGTTCGACCTGCCTTGATGAATACCCTCCAAGAACTCCAACTTGAATATCTTGATCTTTATCTGGTAACTTTTAACCCTTTTTTAATATCCATCCACATGCTGATATTTTATGTGTTGAAGAAATTGGTGAATTGATTGCAGATACACTGGCCATTTCATCTTAGAGAAGGAGCGAGTAGGCTTCCCAGGGCCGGAGATGTAGAGGAGATGGACATGGAAGGGGTTTGGAGAGAAACTGGTCAAAGAAAACCTTGTCAGAAACATCGGTGTCTGCAACTTCAGTCTGAAGAAGATGAACAAGCTGCTAGGGTTAGCTGAAACCATGCCTTCTTTGTGCCAGATGGAAATGCACCCTGGTTGGAGAAACGACAAGATGCTGGACTCCTGCAAAAACAACGCCATCCATGTCACTGTAAGATACCAACCAAATCAAACCAAACACATTTGCCATTGCCATCCCATCATCTACCACTGATACTAACCAAAGAGCTTAAATCTGCAGGCATGCTCACCCCTGAGTTCATCAGGAAGAGGAAGAGATCTCATCCATGATCAGACGGTGGAAGGACTGACTAAGAAGGTGAACAAGACCCCGGGGCAGGTGCTGGTGAAATGGGGCATGCAGAGGGGAACCAGTGTGATCCCGAAATCGAGCAACCCTGAGAGGATCAAGGAGAACATCAAGGTGTTTGATTGGCAAATGCCGGAAGAGGACTTCCAGGCTCTCTGCAACATCCCTCAGCAGAACCGGGTGCTGGATGGGGAGGAATTGTTAGTGAACAAGAACCAAGGGCCTTTCAGAAGCGTGGCTGACATTTGGGATCATGAAGATGAATCAATAAATATAAATCCCTCTTTACAATGTTGGGATGTTGTTACATGTAAACCTATGTGTGTAGCTTTGTTCATTTCCTGGATGCTTGCAGTTAAAGTATATCAGCTAATGCTGTGAACACTTGTTTAAATTATGGTTTATAAATAAGAGTTATTAATAATATATTTACTGTTTTATCATTCAATTACCTGCAATTTCAATTTTAAAAATGTTTATCAGATTTAATAATATTTACAATAAAATAAAATAAGGTTAAAGTGTATTAGAAATTTTACTATAGAACTTATAAAGTTTTGGTATTTTACATATTTTAGTCTTCATACATTTGAAAATTAATTATTTTAATTTAAAATTGTAATTAATTAAAATTTAAATACTTTGGTTGGTTTAAAATATTCTTCAAGCCCTTTCAATTTAGTCTCTTTATTATAAAGAGAAATATCTTTTTATGCCTTTTAAATTTTGAAATTAAATAAATTAATTATTTTAAGATAGTAATTTACACAAGTTGCATAACCTTACACAAGGTTTATAAGTTAAAAGACTATGGTTTAGAATCTAGATTTAAAATTTTTATGGTTTTAACTAGAATTTAAATTTAAATTATTATATTTTAAATAAAAAAATATGTAAATTTTGATGCATGGCTTATATATTAAAATATAGCAAAATATAACTCTTTATTGAATATAAATTTTAGATCTATGTTGGTGTTGATTTTTTCCATCTGATTTGATATTTAAAATTAACCTTTTATATAATTTAACCATAAAATAGTATAAGTTTAAAATGATTTTTAAATATAGCAGAACTAATATACTTTAATTATAAAATAGTATTTATGTATATAGATTGAGAAGTAATATACCACTGGGTACTTAAATCCTATATTACTGGCTATTTATTTATTTTTGCACAAGAATTTTATGGCTCCTCTTGGAAAGAGTTCTACGGTACTAGACACTATTTACAACACTTCAAAAAGCAGGAACTCGGGTGGTATCTGGTTTCTTAGTAACAACGGCCAAATCTCCATGCCTTCATGATTAGGCTAAATATCGGAGTGAGCCGCCGCGCCGAGAGTGAAAGTGTACATGTGACAGTCATGAGAATCAACTTTGGCACTGAATGATGCCACTGCAGATTCCTTGAGATCTTTGTGCTGCAACCAATAAAGATGAGCAGTAGGTTGGAAAGTGAACAACTTAAAACAACCAAAGACTGAATCATTGATTCAATCAAACTATCATATAGGAGGCTGTACCGTGTTGTTGCCAATGGACATTGATTATTTAACAACACATCTAAGACTTTTTCCTCTCCTGCCACAAATCTCTTATCGATACACCGGTGCTAGACTCAAGACCAAGGTCCTCCCACTTGGCTGTTATAGTTGCTGCTTTTGAGCATCGATTCCACAAAGCAACAACCAAGCGATTGCCGGACAAAGGACCTGCCCAAACCTGCAAACCGAATTTGCCAAACCGAGGTAAACAGAGTTTAATACTTTATAATAATGTTTTTCCTTGTTTGAAAATCCAAAATGTGATATGCTATACGATTGGTACTCGAGCCCGTCGTTCTCTATAATGAAAATTTGCTACCTTTATCATTAGAAAAGGTTCACAGAAGTCATCCAATTTATGTACTTAAAACAAACTGTAAGGTCACCTGAAGGCAGCTATCTTCTCCGGCAACTTTCCTTCCTTGAACCCCAAGCGAGTCTGCAGAAAATACTATCTACTTAGTTGTCGTAATATATGAATTGATATCTATGGAGTAATATACAAGATAAGAACACAAGAAAGAGGGAAAAAAGAATAAAAGAATTCCACTTCCACCTTGGTTTACAGCTATAACCTCCTTATTGCTTATAATCTCGAAGGTTTCAGCAGTCATGTTTCTTACATCACAACCAATCAAAAGAGGGGCCTGCACATATCAACGATAAAGTTTCAACAGACTAAAGCATTCATAAGGCCGTAAGTAGCTCGATCATACAACAACACTCAAAGGTGAAGTACTGAAAAGTTTACTTACAGGACACGACAAATAACTATAGTTGCACCATTGTATATTGTTAGAAAAAGCACTAAATCGAAATCTAGGATTGGGAGTTAAACTATTGAAGTCTGAACATGGAAGAGCAAGCTCATGGATATAAGTAGTTTACTGAACTATGTAAGATTACTTATCAATTCCCAGCATATATTGAGTTTAAATGACATTAATAAGAAAGACTTGGTAGAAAACATAAAATGACTATGATACTCAAAGATAAATTAGGAAAGAAACGAATGCAAGACCCTCATCAAAGCCCAGATGCTAAAATGAGAACGGTATTCCTCGTAAGTCATGCCTCCATTGCCGACTTCCAGCATATCAGGATCTGCCCAAAAAGGATCATCTTGAGAGATGAATAGCAGCAGCTTCACACAAGAATATTAACAACTTTATGCGCAAAAAGGATATTTTTACCATTCCATCCTCCAGGTCCAGCATAAGAAGCCCACTTGTTATTCAAATCAGCTATTGTAGTCATGCTAACCAACGAGGGGGAAAAGAAAATACATCAATTGTTGGAAGAAATAAAGTATGAGCAGAAAAGTCGAATTTCAATCAAACACATAATGCACAAATGTAGAAGGATTATGCTCTTATCAAACTCAGATGCAAGAAAGTGTAAGGAAGTTGTGATAGAAAAACTATATTTTTTCCCAACAAGTTGCTCCTATCAAATTCGGACTTCATTTATTCCCAAATTAAAAGCTCTGGTTGCTTCCATGTTTCTCATTATCCTCTGTAACCGATCCTAGATGGCTTTTTTTTTTTTGCGAACCACGAACCATTATCTTTTAGATGTGTACCGCGGTCATACTTAAGCAAATAAGATTGAGTTCCTATTCAAATATTAAGTTGCAAGTTAAAGGTCATTATACATAGAACCAATCACCACAAACCGAATCCTTCCCTCAAATTCCCCAAGAAAAGGATTGGTGGACATCTTATTAGAATATTATTGAGTTGCCGCTTCGCAGCAGCAACTGTAGTAACAAAGAATCATGTTCAAACAAACTTCCAGAGCAACTAAAATAGCCTAGCTAAGGATTTACCTAACAGTTTATTGTACTTTCGGCATGTTGAACAAAGATAATAAAAATAACAATTCATTACACCACTCAACCACAGTTCACATCAGTCAAGAATTCTAACCTCACCCATGTATCATTTATGTCATCTGTGGTACGCCAGCTATTTCCAACTCCACGAGCCCACAAGGCAGGGTCTTCAACACCCCTGTCAATGAGCGATAGTCAATCCTAAGTTCGCGGTGAATTGTGTAGGAAAACAATGCAAGTGTATCATGAAATTGAATTACCATTCACAAAGAGAATAAAATATTGTTCTCCCAGTTGCATTTAGAGCATCGCGCATAGGAGGATATCTGAAATCATGGTAGGAAATCAGAGAATTGAAGAAAGGAATAATGATTCTTTAAGTAATTGAAATGAAGAGACGATATGACCTTTCTTTAGGGTCGATGCCAAGGTTGTAACAATTATCATACTTCAAGTAATCTACTCCCTGTTAGCAAAATAAAAAATCTTTAGATAGACATTTTACTAATTCCAAATGAGAAATTCACATACGAAATGACTTTACAGTTTGTTTTGGGGTGACTGTTTCTGTACAATGATGGATCCTAATCATCGTACAACCAAGAGAGGCTTACCCAAACATTGTTTCGATGGGAATACATATACTTGAGTTTCGTCCATACTTTCAAATATTCGATTAGACTACTACCCAAGTTACGTATGATATAGCAAAAACTAACCCAAGAAGCAAAAAGCTGTGAATCATCAACTTCATGGAAAAGTGATCCAGGTCGAACTTGGCATGTAAATTTCCTACAACATGCAATCTAGTTAGTCAGGACAAACCAGAATTAACAGATGTGATAAAATAAATAGATAACTGTTTCATTGTGAATCTAACTCCAGTTATTCTGTACAGGTATTGGGAAGTTCATCCTACCCAGCATCGGAATAAATGCCAAGCTTGAGGCCTTTTGCATGTACATAATCAGCAAGAGCTGTGATTCCAGATGGAAAAGTGTTTGGATCAGGGACCAATTGACCCTGCATGGTGAAACAAAAGTACAAAAATGGTTTACTTAGACAATTGTATCAGAACTTCAACCGACTGAATCATTTCTTTACATCCAAAATGATTGCATCTTGTTTCAAATCTATGCTTGCACGTCCAAGCCATAGACCATTACAAAATAATGAACCTCAAGCAAGACGACATATAGAGACAAACAATTTTTATGTAAGTTAACTAAGAATTGCTTACGGTCTAATTAAACTAGAAATGATATTTCTAATAAGTCCACTGCAATACAGATATCAAGAGTCATAATTTCCTTCAACTCACCTCTGAACTTCGACTGGCGGCAGACCAGCAATCATCTGCATTTAATGAAATTTAACAAGGCTCAAATAGGACAAAAAAATGAAGTTAAAGAAATTAACTAAATACTTAAATATGACATAAGAATACCTATATTAACATACACATAGCCTAAATCAGCCAAGCCTGTGGAGATAAGTGCATCCGCTGTCAATAGTAATTCCAATGTTAGTAATCTAAATGCAATTTAATCAAGAAATGAAAAAAAAAAACAGAAACTGAAATAGTATCAGAATGTCATCTCACTTCACAGTCCGATCAATAATGAAAAAAAAAACTGAGACAAGAATGAAGTGTACACTGTACAGTTCCTTTGCAACAACAATTACCAAGAATAAGGTTGTTTCTTGCAAGCCATTTATGTCTGTATTTACTTTAGCCACGTAAGGTTTGTTCGTTAATGACTTCGGATTAGCCAAATGTACTACTAACTAGAAAAGCGAAAGGGCAGGCAAACCATGAGATTAAATTGGAAAGAAAATGTGGGTAGTTTATGTGTATTTATGAATTGCAGCAGCAGAATAGATCGATACCAACTATATGGAAATGGAAAATGAACTATGAGATCAATTTTAAAAATGGGGCAAAGAAGAAATACCAGTTTCCCTGATAAGATCTTCACTGACATTGCAGGCAAAGAAATTCCAGCTGTTCCATCTGAAAATCATGTACAAACTGAAGATCAATAGCAATTCATTTATTTATATTAATCATTTTACCGTTAAAATTCGGGTTTTCTTCCTTTTTCCTATACAATCGCGTATTGGACAAATTCAACCCCTAAATCCAGGAAAATATAAAAAGAACATCCAGCAATCCAGCCGATGCATGAAAGAAGATGATAAAGAGATTAAAGAAGAGAAAACAAAACAAAAGATTACCCCATTTGAGGAGTTAGAGCTAAACCATTACTGAGTTGAAAAATCCCATACCTCGAAGTATCGTAGATGGAGTTAAACGATTTGGTGAAACCAAAGCCGAGACCTGAACTGGGTTCTTCATGTTTTTCCAAAACACCAACTTTTCTTCCTTCAATTCCAGCATCAGACAAGCATGCAATAAGAAGTATCACAGTATAAAAACTGCAAATACTCATCTTCTCCATCCCCTTTCTTTGTCTTCTTTCTTCACCTGAATCGCCTCTACAGAAGTTGAAACTTGATCAGATTGTTGTAAGCTAAGGGCCCGTTCACGAATGAGTTTGAAACGGGATTTTGGCTGAAAATTGGTTTAAAACGCAAAATCAATCATAAACGGATAAAAAATAGGACAAAATCAGTTTTGAAACTGTGATTTCAAACCAAACCTAAGCAATAGAACTTAAGAAAACCCACAACACAAGCAAATTATGATTTCATTTTTATTTGTTAGTTTATCCATTTTGCCCAACGTGACAGGTTAGGGGATGATACACTTTATTTAAAACCAAAAATATAATCGATTAGATTTGAGAAATGGGACCTCTAATGCTGTGAATCTAACATCTGTTTGATGGAATTTAGAATTTACGTCTGATACAAGAAGGTCAAAGCGGTTGGTGAAGGAAAATAATTATTTTTACATTCATTTTTCATTACTTCAATTTATTTATACTAGTAAAAAGAGAAACAAAAAAATAAAGTCCTTTGTCTTCTCTCTATTCTTTCTATGGATCCTTCTTCTTTTTGAATGTCTGCCTGGTTTTCTTTTACTAGGTCCCTTCATTCTAAAGAAGTGAGTTTTTCCAAAGTTTGGTTTTGAGTTCACTGGCTTGTTTTTTCTCACCTTCTCTTTGTTTTGCTGCGTCTCTTACTGCTTTGTTATTTTTCTTGTGCTGTTTTCATCCTTATTAACCTGTCCTTCCCGGTTTGTTCTTACCCCAGCTACCTTATTTATTCCCTTCATTTTTTTGCCCCCGCGATGGAGACAGAGTTAAACCTCTCTGAGGAGGCTATTTCAACGAGTCAACAGAATGAATCCCATGAGAATATTCCGTCTGTCTTCCTTGAACTGGAAGAGGATCAAGAAGTCAATGCGGCTATAAAGGAACACTCCTTGGTAAGATTCTCTCTAACCGTACGTCTAAATTTCTTACATTTTCTGTCATTTTTAGAAAAATCTGGAGTTACAAGGAGGAAGAGCTTGAATGTCACGATCTTGAAAAAAAAATATGATGCTTCTTGTTTTCCTTTCGGTCGAGACAATAAAGAAAATGTGGAACCAACGACCGTGGTTGGTACAGGATAAACTTCTTATTCTTAAGGAGGTGTTTTGAACCGATCGATGTTTCTTTCAAATTTGAGAGAATTTCGGAATTCTGCTATGCTTGTGGTCGTCTTGGTCATGCTGAGAAAGAATGTTGGTTTGATTATAAGATGTATAAGTGTGTTGCACGTTACGGACCTTGACTTCGTGCTTCTCCAACATGGAGGAAAACCCTGGTTACCGAAAAAATTGTTCAGAATCCTTCTCAGCACCTTGATTCTGTGAAACTTCTAGTGAGTCTTGCCAGACTGAAAATGAAGCTCCAGGAACAAATGTCGAGGTCAATAATACTCGTGGCTCTAGAAACCCTGGTTCGGCTGATGCTTCGGACAAGGCTAATGGTCACTTTCTTGCTAAAGAAGCAAGGAAGGACAAAAGCATAGCTGAATGAGAGATAGGTGTTGGTTTTATGGGGATAGTATCAGACCAATTCCAAGCTTGTTTCGAGGTGTCATCCTTCGAAAAAATCGAAAGCAGCAGCCCCAATGAGCAGCCTATTAGCAGCTGTCCTAGGTTGTGTCTAACTTCTCAAATCTGCTCACCTACTTTGACCCTGCTAGACCCGTCTGCAACAACCCCTTTGACCAGCTTCTCTCCTGTTGTCCCCTGCAAGATAAGTAGCCCCGGATCAACTTTAAGTCTAAGTGACAATATTGCAAATTCCCTTTGTGCTATGGACTTGTCTGTTAACAGGAAAAGCGCGTAAGAAACATTGTACTGAAATTTCACGAGTTGCTCACGAGAATACGTGTATTGTAGAATTAGGAGTCGATCCTTTTGGCTATAAGCTGGCTTGTATCCCAACCTTTGAGATCAGTGCTGAAAAGGATGTGGAACTGCGACTTTCTTCTGTGTTTCTCGTCGATGATGGTGCTCATTGTGCGGGTGACCCCGGGAAGAATTATCCGCATGCTTGATGAGGTGCTTCGTTTTAGCCAACATTGAAGGGTGGAAGGTCCGATTGTTGGCTCTTTCTTTCCCACCTTCGCTATGGATTATCTTTCCTAATGCTTGTTCGTTTGCAGTGATGTTTGGTCTATGGTTTTTTTCCGGGCCGTCTGAGGGTTTTTTAAACCACTCGGGCCCTCCTTTATTTCGGGTTGGAGGTTTTGTTGATGCGTCAAACGCCCTCCGTGCCTTTTCCCTTGATCCATATCCATGATATGCTCATTTAGCATCTTTGATGACAAGATTGTTGACTCTACCGAGCAAAGGAACTTGCCTCTGAATAGAGCTCTGTCAAAAGTGTCACTTATGTGTTGGTTTGGATAGTGTGTTCCCGGTTATTTTTAATGAATTTCTTTTTTATGTCAAAAAAATATTTATATTAGTATAAAAATATATATTTTTGCTTTGTATTAACATTTTAACATGTATATAATAAAATTGGAAAATTTTACCACGCTCGACGAACACCGCTGAACACTACAAACGCTGAAATCGTTAAACAACATTAAATTGATTAATAAAGATTAAAAATCTCAATGACTTAACATATAATTATAAATTGTTTAAAATAAAATTTCAATTAAATTATTTTCCATAAATATTATATTTTTATTTTTAAAAATAATTAGATCAAATACCAACCTTGGTCAATTTAAAAAATAAAAAACCTAAATTCTAAACCCTGAACCCTAAAGTATAAACCCAAAACTCAATGTTCAAATTTAGGGTTTAAGGCTTAGAGTATCAAGTTTAGGATTTATGGTTTATGGTTTATGGTTTATGGTTTTGGGTTTAGGTTTATTGTTTATGGTTTAGTGTTTTAGGTTTAGGGTTTAGGTTTTATGTTTATGGTTTATAGTTTAGGGTTTTGGGCTTTGGGTTTTTTATTTTTTAAATTGACTAAGGTTGGTATTTGATCTAATTATTTAAAAAATATTAAAAATATAATATTTATAGAAAATAATTTAAATAAAACTTTATTTTAAAAAATTTATAACTATATGTTGAGTCATTGAGATTTTTAATCTTTATTAATCAATTTAATGATGTTCAACGATGTTTAACGTTAGTGGTGTTCAGCGGTGTTCGTCGAGCGTGGTAGACTCATCCAATAAAATTTAACAATATAATTATACCTTTTATACATTTAAAATCTCAAAATAATATTAAAATTTTACATAAAATCAGGAAGTGTCTATTTTGGTAAATAAGGAAAAGCGAAGTTAATCACCCGAGGGTGATATAATCTGCATGTAATCTAGATAGCACTCTATACGGAGGGTTATAAAAGAGATGGCAATCCAACTCGTCGATAGACGATCCAAGAAGCACATTTTTGAAAAAAATAAATAAATGTAAATTTTATTGAAAATAATATATTTTTTAACAAATATTCATTAAAAAAATCTAATTTAGTTTTACATTTTTTATCAAAAATTTAGTTTCACATTTGATAGTATATGGACGGGAAGAGCCAACGGGGTTGGTCCAAGTGGTAAGCTGTCTGATATCACTTAAGCATGTCTCAAGTTCGAGGTGTTGTATATGCAGAAAATTCTCACTAAAAAACTCATCCACCAAACTAACTGTGCGACGTGTGTCGGCTCGAATTAGTCAAGACGAAGCTCTAAAAGCCGAAAGGGCAACCAAAAAACTATATGGATGGAAGAATGAATAAGGTGGGCCAATAATCCATACGGACCATACCCAACATCTCACCAACGAAATGTAGTCTAATGATATTGGGCCTCAACTTTGCTCTAGATGATAATCCAACTTCATTAATATGTGAATTAATTCTAGGTATAATGTTAAAAAATGTCTCTAATATTTGACTGAATTGTCATTTTAGCCTTTATTCTTTTTAAGTAATTTAGCCCTTAACGTTTTATTTTGAATTAAAATAGTCCCTTTGCGAATGAAAATTGTTAGTTAACTAATGATATAAACAACTTGAAATGACTTGGCAAAATGATACGTCAAAAAAATATTTTATATTTTATACAATTTTATAAAATTATTTTTTATTAATGTGTCATTCTGTAAAGTCAGTATATTTGCTTATATGACACTGCTAGGTTTTCATATCATTTTAAGCTATTTACCGTTGGTTAACTAATAATTTCCATCCGCAGATGGGTCATTTTGATCCAAAATAAAATATTGAGGGCTAAATTGCTTCAAAAAAAAGTATAAAGGCCAAGATAATAATACAATCAAACGTTAGAGCTAAATATGTCAAATTCAGATAATAAATTGAATATTTCTTCAAAAATATATTTAATACTAGTTTGGACTATAAAATCAAATTCATATATTAATTTTTGTAACCTAATAAAACAATTTATGTAAATATCCTTTAAAGATATAAACAACTTATCATAAAATGTATTTAATTTATATACCTGAAAATCGAACCCCTAATCACCGCATGATTATGAAGGGAACAATTATGCAAAGAAGAAATTAACCCATGTTGAAAATAAAATATCACATTATTTTATGGTCAATAGATTTATGAAAAGAATATAGACTTTTGGATTTGGTAAGAAAATATATATAGTATTCTAGAAGATAAATTTGACAACATGTCTCAGAAATGTCAATACCTTGTGGTAATCTACCTTAATATTTAATTATAATTAATTTAATGCCAGGAATTTTTGTTAAACAAATGAAAGATAGATTCGTAGAAGATTATAGATAATTCGTGTTATTTGACCCCCTGTCAAAATTTGAAATATGACAAAATCTAAAAAAAATTATAAACTAATTAAAAATTAATGTATAATATGACTATATATAATATTATTAAAAAATAATTAAAACAAAATATTATAATAAATTATTAGATATAAAAATAATTTTCCCCATTTTTGCAAGGTCTATTGACCCAAAATCCCCCATGTGGGTTTGCCATGTTAAGACTTTTTGAATCACAATTTGGACTTTGGAGAGCTTTTTGGTGGAATGGTCATAAAAAGGACTGTGACATTCAAAGTAAAACTAAACCAATTTCAATGGGTTGAGTATTTGTTTTTTAGGGCAATTTCAATTACTTCTCACCACCATGACCTAAATTGACCATTTCCGTCGAATTATTCGACTAAAGATTTGCTAATTCATAATTTATATCTATTATTTTTTTGTTATTATGGTTTGTACTTTTTATTCTTAAAATATTTCATATATATATTCTATAGTTATTTAAAATATTAATTATTAATGGATAATTATTTTTTATACAAATAGTCAAATTATTTTTTGATATTTTTTAATTTTATATTTTTTTATATTTATTTATTAAAATTATTTTTCAATAAATAAAACCAATTATTAAATAATAAAAAATATTTTTATTTTATTTGTATAATAAAAAAAACAAGCATGTGTATAGACGTGCAACACATGTGTCAAAAAAATCAATGCTTTATTAAGTATAATTTTTTTGGTTATACTAATAATTTTATAGGGATAAAAACCTTTTTTTATATACTTTACATTAATCCCAAAACTTGGGATATTTTCCTAATTTAATACCTGAATTCGGATTTTATTAAGGTTTGATGTTGTGACAATCTAAGATTATACCACATTATCACATACTTTATAAAAATATTTTTTAATATTCTGTAATATTTATAATTTTAAAAAAAAATTAGACTATATATTAATTTTAGGTGACGACAATATCTTAAAATGCCATATAACCGCGAAATTATATCATAGCTCGTTTTACCACGTCATCCATGGTTTTAACCAATAACTATTACTCATTTAATTAATTTTTTCATATTATATTTTTACTAAGTGAATATTCACATGGTAAAAACTGTTTTTTTAATTTGATTTACAGTAAATATAAGTGAAGATTCGCTCGGTAAAAAGATGACATAGAAAAAATTAATTAAAAAAAATATTTTTATTGGTTGGGACCATAGATGACGTGACGGTACAGATCTATAATATAATTTCTCCATATAATCAACTTACATACTTCAAATCTAAAGACCGTATTATAAAAAAATACTATATTTTAATAACCTTAATCGTTCAAAAAAAATTTAGCGACCAAAATTTCTTTACCATTCAATGATCTATGTTTTTATTTTCTTTGAATATTACTAATCAATACGTAATTTCGCAAATATATGATTAGTTTACGTGTAACGAGTAGGTAAAATGTAAATAAATGAATTATTAATATGTATGAAATATGTACAGTAAATAAAAGTACAAGTCACAGCATAACAAATAATATAAAAAATACCGAAAATAATATAAATACAACATATAATAATTGTATTTTTAAAAAAAATTGTATACACAATAAATGACTTTCCTAGCTAGTTGCTTTTCTTAACCAACTGAAGAACCTCTTCTTCTGAAAAAAAAAAAACGCGATACGAGCACAAATTTCTCTGGACTTCATTGACTTTCCAACATGTTTAAAACAGAGCAGTGCAGAGCAAGAACTCATCAATGGAGTGGAATTTTACCTCTCCATTTTCATCGATAAATCATAAAATTAAAAAATTCCTTCATAATTTCAGACACCCTATAATTATACAATCGTCATATGTACATTACATGCAATTGCCAGAAAAAAATTATCTAAAAAATGGAAAAGAAAATCAAAGGTATACAATTAACTACGAGTGTATAGCAAAAAGAGAGAAGAAGAAAATGAATAAGAAATCGGTATAAGAAGGAGAGGCAACGGTTTGAGGTGGGTGGCTAGTTGCCGATGTTGTTGATTCCTCCGCTAGGTGCGGAGGGAGGCACGGGCACTCCCTTGGGAAGCTTGCTGAGGATCATTGGCCCGTACTTCCCGGCGAGTCTTTGGGTCGGAGACCTAAGAATCCCAACACGGGGCCTCGCCATGGCAACCATATGGTGGTCACATGGCTTCGGGCCTTGTTCTGATTCGTGGCCTTCGACGGCGGCAAGAGCAAGGTACAAGGTGGTCTCTGTAGCAGGCTGGCCGTCCGACCTGAAGTCCTTCAAAAGCCTAGCTGAAGACAGTGAAGAAGTGGTAAAGATGATGAATAATAAGAGTAGCATAGCAACGAGGTGTTGGGGTTTACAGAAGGAAGCCATTGACGGTTTTGGTGTCGAAAGGGAGATTTTGTTGAAGAAAATGTGGAGAGAGTTTGAGAGTAAATTAGTTTTTGTGATTTTTCTTTGGCTTGGAGAGAAAGCTTGAAGAATTCGTGGCTTCTCCGGGGTTTATATAGAGGCATGAAATGAAATCCTTGTCTCGAGTTGACAAAGTCAGTTCGAGCTTAAAGTAAACGCCGAGTTCACGCGCAACTTCCACGCGCGCTACTTAACCATGCTTTTCCATACCATTCAGCAAGTAAATACTCCTAAATAGTGGTCAAATTAGTTGATTTCTTCTTATGCTTTTAGTCATTTTAATATAGCAATTGACCTTTAATTCCCATTGAAACTTTGCATACGATTTAGTATTCGGGTCGTAAAAAGATTAGGTTATTATTTTAATTTGAATCCAATGAAGTCTTCTAGTAAATAGAATTATGATATTCATTCTAAAATATCTAAGTTTAAGTCTCTGTGTATACAGTTAGTACGTTTATTTTGTCAAAAAATATTAAAAAAATACTACTATATAATCAAATCGGTATCTTTAAAAAACGATAAATAAAACAAATGGATTAGACAAAACATGACATTTATTGTTGAGTCAAATAAAATAGTAATGAAGAAAGTTCTAGGTCGTGTTTATGGGAAGTTTAGGGTGAGTGTGGGGGAGGTAAGGAGATGAAGAGATAGGGGTGAATACGTCAGGGGTTGACTCGTACGAACCACGCCAGCTTTGGTCCGAAATTGAACTTCCATGCTACGCGTTCCACACTGACTTGTGCGCCCCGCATATCCAAACTTTTCCCTGTACTTCCCACCGCAATTTCCACCGACAACGACAGCTATTGCTGGTGTTGGGCTAGACCTTCTTCCAAGGTCTGTTCAAGCAAAAACAATGTCATTTTTGGGTCCAACTTTAGTTCGGCTTGGATCTATGTTCATGGGTTTGGACTGCTCCCATATATTCCATCAATATTTTAGATAGTTGTTTGGTCTGAAATTCGAGTTTCAAATCTATTACATATATATATAATTTATAATGTGTTTTTAGTATTTACTATTACAATTTTGTAACTGTTTAAAAATTTTGGAGCACCAAGTAATTTGACGACAACTTTACAAATTGTTACGAATGTGTTAGAAGTAGATTAGTTGACTACACGTGATTTTATTCGATGAGAATGACTGATTTAATATTCAACATCAAAGTATTATAAATTTCCACATCAATCTCACATTAATGAAAATAATGAAAATTAGAGTATAAAGTATGCATTCATGACATGCCCATGTTTAGTTATAACTTGACATTTTTTATTCGTATAATATAATTCATAAGTCATGTAAATATCAGTTTATAGAAATTTGTCTATTTTAAAATCTAAGGGAGGTTTAAAATTATTTTAAGGCTCGAAACTTATGATTTAGATTTTATATTTTATAGTTCAGATAGAAAATTGTGTAATTTTTTGCACAATTTGTGTATGAAATAAAACTATTTATTATTTGATAGTTGTTTTTTGGTATAACCGCTTGTATTTGACTCATTGATCAACTAATTTAGATCAGGTTTTGCATTATTCATACTCTAATTTTCTCCCGACTAGTTTTCTCCATTCACAAGCGCCAAAATTTAAACCACTGACCTCACTTAAGAGACCTAGTGTCTCTTCTTGCTAGACCAATTGGCTATTTGTTATTTTGATAGTTATTGACCTGGACAATAACGATTGAATTATACGACTACTTGGATTATAAAATTTAATATTATACAATTATTTGATCCAATAAGCGATCTCAGTAGAAAAGCGGATGATGTTTATCATAGGAGATCCTGGTTCAAATCGTTTCATCTGCAAGGTGTGTGCATTGTCAAAGAATTAAGAATATGCATGAACATATACTACATTATAATCACCTTATGACTGTTCAAACAAAATATTATACAATTATTTATTTTTATATTTTTATTTTTAAATATATTTTATACTTTATGTATTTAGGTAAGTACTTTTTTTAATGAAGTCAATAATGATTAAAATTAACTCTAAACCCTAAACTAGTTAGAGAAAAATTAAACTTTATTTTTAGAAGTCGTAACCATGTAAAATAATAAAAAATTGTAATATGTGTTTAATAATATTAGTTAATATTTTTTTGTTGGAATACTAAAAAATTGATTTAGATGATGGGTTATGACGTTAGTAAAAAAATCGCTTTTTTTTTAATTAATCGAATTATTTTGTTGGTTCAATTGCTCATATGAAATGCTTCACCTACCAAAATGGTGACAAACACGAAGTCTTAATCAAATATCGTTAATTATAATTAATTAACAGTAACACTATGAGTCAAAACCCACTACTAATCCCTCTAATTCGCTGCATTAAAGCTCCCACCATTCTTTCTAATTACTGGAAATCTTTAAAGCATTCCCCTTTGCATGACTTCAACGTACCCCATTATTATTTTGGATTTTTATTTCTTTAGAATCTCTGTTTAATGTTTGGCCATGCATAAGAAATGAACCATCTTGTTGAATAAAATTTACATATTTTTTTGAACACTTTATATAATCAATATTCAAAAAATTATTATTATTAAATCTATTAATATACTTATATTGTTTGTAATGTAAAGTTTAAACCAATTTGTATATCGATCATAATTTGTTTTATATTGTGCTAACAAATTCTTGATAGAGTCGACAAAAGATCTTTAAAGTTTCAAATTCGAATCTCATCATCTATAAAATCATATATATATATATATGATCAACTTACACACAATATATATATATATATCTATGATCAACTTACACTCAATGTAAAACTATGAGTTTTACACGTTTTTTGGATCGTTGGATGAGTGAAATGGATGGCTGAGATTAACTCTTTACTTTTTTTCCCAAGTGATAATCTTCATGTAACGACCCAATTCCATAGTCAGTGGGCTTTATCTTGAAAGTCTAAGTCAAGGGCTTTGGTGTTAGGCACATTATTTTCGAGAAGAGGAGTTCTTAATATTAAAAGGGGTTTGGGGGTTGAAAAGTAGAGGAAAATATGATTGAGGAAAGAGAAAAAAGAAAAAAGTGAAAGAAATGGTAGAGGGTGTTTTAGTGATAAAGGAGGGGATTTTGCTTCAATTCAAAGGTGTTTCAGCTGTCGTGGAAGTTCACCGCTGACTCCATCGAGAGGAGCTCGTCTAGACGCAACTGCCGATGGTCGTCCCGTCACCGTCGCTGTCGTCACTCGCTAGGGTGAAAAGAAGAAAGAAACGACGAAGCTTGTTCACAAAGAACCACCGCTCTTAATCGCGTTTTGAGGCTACCCATGAACTTCCCATCGTTGGAGGATCAGATCTGGAGCTCGACGTCCGATTTTGGCCATCAAACGCTGCCGCACGCGCTTCCAGCCGCGCGTGGGCTTTGTCCTGCAGTAGATGAAGCCATCTGAGCCAAGCCGTCCAAGCCGAGCCTTGAGCCAGTTGACCAAGCCGAACCAGTCGTTGACCGAGCTGCGTTGACCGTTGACTTTTTGACCCATGTTAACTTTTTATGAGGGACCCTACCTAGGGGTTTCTCGTATGAGTTCATTGGTGTAGTCCGTTTCGTCAAATTCGAACTCGGTAAGCTATTTTTATGCGTTTAGTTCCCTAAAATAGTCCATTAATGCGAGTTTATTTATGGAGTCCTATTTGTTTTATCTGAGGAATTTGGGGACTCGAATATTGGATTTAAAGATATGTTTAGATGAGCTTGGTTGAGGATTTATTGCTTGGCTTAAGGTTAGTGCACCTCGAACTCATATTGCTTCATGAGCATCATAAATGTGATTGCTTTGCGTGTTAGTGTCTGCAAAATAGGTAGACAATAAATAAGCATGTTTAAAGATCGGTAATCATGAGACTGATATTTATGAGAGTTATGTGTATGAGATGTACAATATCCGTATATTTATCTGATTGATTAATTTACATGTTGTGTTGCTTGAGATATGAAATTGACATGTTCGATATAAATTACACTTAAAGGACTGATAATTGGTAATATTCGAATAAATGATTATAGAATCAGTAATAAATATTAATTGGGTGAATACGTTAGTAACCAACCTTAATGACTTTCATAAGCTATAGGAATCAGATTAAATGAGGCAGTATCGGAATTTGTGGAAATTGTACAAGCCTGTGAAATAGGGTATCAGTATAAGCTTTGGCCATATCGGTACACGTTTAGGGGCCGTATCGGTACGGGTCAACCTGTACTTGCGGAGATCTATAATTTCTAGTAAGCAGTTTTAGCATCAGTACGCGTGTGAGTACTGATGCCTAAGGGTAACGTGTTGATACTCGTGTTCGAGTACAGGTACCCGATACGCTAAGTAATCTATAAAAGCAATTTAAGGATGAAAATTGATGTGAATATTAATAATTGAATTCTTGAATAATGTGATAACATGGATTAATGGATGAGATTAACTGTGTACTTTTCCATAATGTATTAACAACTCGGTAATGTAAAATAAATAATGTGATGATGATTAGAAATAATGGGGGATCTTTGGGATCACGTTGCTTGCATGCCGGGTAGGCATTTGATTGGTTGAGTCTTATTGATTGATGAGATCCGGATACCCAATGAGAGTTTGAGTGTGTTGCAACACCATGGTTGGAGATTTTCAAATGTAGGATCTTGATGCTGTGTGGACGTTGGCCTCATTCGAAGATGCTTGATGAGAGATCCCGAGCATGGATGTAGGATCCCAATGTTATGTGAACGCGAGACTCATCCCTACGAGTGTATGATCCCAATGTTGTGTGAACGCGGGCATCATTTGAAGATGCTTGATGAGAGATCCCAAGCATGGATGTAGGATCTCGATGCTGTGTGGATGCGAGACTCATCCCTACAAGTGTAGGATCCAAATGCTTTGTGGACGCATGCCTCACTCGGGGCGTAGGATCACGATGTTGTGTGGGCGCGGGCCTCACTCAGGAGTGTACGATCCTGATGCTGTGTGGACGTTGGTGTCACTCCAGGTTTGTGATATGACTTGCGTGCTTTAGCTCAGATGATCTGGTGAGATCCCGAGTATGGTTGGGCCTTGTGTGCCTTGTATGATGATTGCTTTGATGAGAGCATGCGTTTAGGCGACTAGTGGTAGCACCATGTGTTTATTTATCTCTCCTTATTGCTCGTACTAGCTTGCATGCTTATGTTTATGATTAGAATGAAGTATAGTAGAGTAGATGTGTATCACTGAGCTTAGTAAGCTCAACACTCGAAATCGTTATTTTCGTACGTAGGTTGGTCGTCGGATCGTGGGATCGAGGAGCACTGTCAGTACGAGATTCCAGCCGGTGGTGTTTTTCAGAGTACGATATTTTGTTTAGCGGGCTATGTATTCATATAACCTTACGTGATGGAGTCTGTAATCTTTATTTTGATATTGTATTAGTTAAATTGAATGTTCAAATGTTTTAAATTAAATTGGAGCTCCTTTGTACTGTTTTGATTATTTATCTATATTTTCAACCGTTGGCTTTAAACGTTTTCGAGAAGTACCTTATTAGGCTAAACCCAATTTGAGAAATTTTTATGATTTTTGGGTTGAGCTTGAGGCCCAATTGTGACATCGAGGTCGGGAGTGTTTCACTTCACATATTCTATTGTTGATCTCAACCATTTATTTAACTCATCCAACGATCCAAAAAAATTATAAAACTTAAAAATTTCATTCCCTATATATATATATATATATATATATATATATATTGTAAGGTTGTTTGAACTTTAAACCGAAAGTGCATAGCAGTTAGATTTGAAATCCTGGGGGAAGAAATTAAAGACTAAGGAAAGCGAAAATGATGGAAGAAAAAGGCTATGAAGATCTGGGAATGGTGAATTGGAAGGAGACAAATGCATATGATAAATGGTGAACCCCATGGCCCATTCATTTAGTCTTTTGCTTTCTTGGTTATGATATTATATAGGACTATGTGTGTTTTCTGTGATCTTATCCTCTCCAATCACTTTTTTTTTCAATAATTTTAATACCCAACAATTATATTTACGTGTCACTAAATATCAAATAGTAAAATGAACTGTCTAATTAATAAATAACATTAACATTGAATTCCAATATAAATATTAAATAGAGATTTAAAGCATGAAATTTGATGAACTCTCTACTTTCCTTTATTTTTATTTTCTTTGAGAAAGTTATTGTGCCTTATTTATAGAGTTTTTCGGTTAAAGTATATCATTATTGGATTTCATTTAGAATATTGTGCAAATATTTTTATAAAGTGATGGCTTTGTTTTTCATGTCTTTTACACCCTTTAAAGTTTACTGTATTTATTTTTTACATTCAATTTTCAATGTTTGTAATGTGATCCTTTTGTAATTTTTTTATTTTAAATATAATCTAATATACATTTTTTGTAAAAAAAAGCATGGAATTTAAAAAACTCACAAGAATTCATCTGCACGTTTCAATTATTTTTATAGATTCTCAGTGTATCTTCTTCTTTTTTCAATTCCTGCCGACTTTCCTGAATCCACATGGCAATAGTTTTTATTTTGTTAAAAGTTGTCTCACTAATATGCCGCTAATCAAGGTTTATAAGAATCGGTGTGTATCTAATTTTTTATAAAGCCATTACTTGTATATAATATTTACTATAAATTATATAAACCATATTTTAAAGGAGGATTAAATTAGTATTAAATATATTGATAAACAGATGAATAATTGACCTAATTTCCACGTGTGCATTTTTATATGAACTTCTTTAAGAAGAACACCTTAATAACATAATACTAATCGTTGTTGAGGGTTCAATGAACTCTACGACCAATAACACTTTACAAATTTTCATCAAAATAAATGATTTGTCCGAATGTGATAAGATTGAAAGTTTTGTCGAAAAGTTGTTTTTGAGACACAAGTTTATGCAATGGAGCTTTTCGTTTAAACTTTGTCAAGAGGCATCCTTAATCATGCTTTACAGACAAAGTGTGTTTGATTAAATGCAGTTGTTATTCATAACAAGGGACCAACCATATAAGCAAGCTTGCCAAATCAATACTGCATAGCTCTCATCAGTGCATCATTCTGTCTTAAGTAGTGAATATATATATATATATGCTCAGCTTATATAAATAAAAGGGAGCAGGATCTGCGACCTTTGTTTTTTTTTTTTTTTGCTGAATAAACTAAGAGAACTAAAAGACAATCATAATGAGGAGACATAGAAGAAAGAGATTAGGACTGAGTTTGTCACGCCTGCAGGCAGTTTTATCCCATTTTACCATGAAAATCTGCTTTTGTGCATGATATCTTTATGAGTTTGATTTTACTTCACTTTTAAAAATAATAATAGTATTAACCATGAGATTAAGAGTTCGATTCTTACTAATGAGAATAAAGTATATTTCATGATCAGTCGTATATCTTAATGTGAACACATGGTCGAGGAGATGAGTCACAAATTACCTACGGTGAATACCTTGGCTCATAAAAAAAATGATAAAACTATTAATTTTTTAACGTTCATGTTTACATTTTTTTTGTTTCAAAATTAAACCTATTTTTAACCGATCTCAGGTTGAATGAAAAACAATGTGTTAAGTTGTTTTCTCTTGTGCTGTAGTCAAAAGACAACAACTACTCATGAGTCATGATGGTAGCATCTGTAATCTTCTTCACATAAAATAACAACTTTCATTTCTAAAAAAAAATCATACTACATCATTGCATGCTCCGGCGCTACTTTTTGTGAATCAAAATAATATTATTTAGGACTAAACAAAAAAACAGTATTCAAATTATTTTTTTTGTTTTTACCTTTGATTTGAGTAAAATATGTCCTTAAACTATTATTTTTGGACAAAATAGACTCTTAAACTATTATTTTTGGACAAAATAGACTCTTAAACTATTATTTTTGGTCATTTTAAGTCCCTAAACTATTTTTTGGTCAAAATAAGTACCTAAATTATATCATTTTTTTCTTTTAGTCCCCAAAACTGGGGTGCTGAAATCCGGGTACCCGGGTACCTAAAGTACCGGGTACCCAGATCTTCGGGAGGTAAAAAATGCGGCTCGTGTCCCGACCCGATTTTTGCAGGTACCTGAAAATTTGGGTATTTGGGTACCCGGATATAAAAATAGATATTTTTTAAATATAAAATATTTTTATTAATTTAATATAAAAAATATAAAAATATATATTTATTAGTTTAATATACAAATATGTATTTATTAAATATAAAATATAAAAAATTTAGATTTTTTGTTAGTTTAATATAAAAATATGTATATTAAATATAAAAATATTAATTTTAAATATACAACCGGGTACCCGAAAATTATTAATTTTGTGACCCGGGCCCGACCCGAAAAGTGACGGGCCGGGTACCCGACCGGGTAAAAAAACTTCCGGGTAAATACCCGGTTATTTATGTTCGGGTAATCGGGTCGGGTCAGTCAGGTCGGGTATTTTTGAACACCCCTACCCAAAACTATTAATTGGTCAAAAAAATCTTTGTGATGTGTCAACATCTTATTAGTCGAAATAATTTTCTTTTGACTTAAATAACTATCGGACTTAAAATGACCAAAAATGATAGTTTAGGGGCTTATTTTGATATATGATATTTTAAAATTTAAAAAGAACATAAATATTTATATATGTTAGAAAAGCCTATAAAATGATATTTTTGTAACAATGGACTTAAAGTGACCAAAAATGATAGTTTAAGGGCTTATTTTGCCCAAATCATAGTTTAGGGGCTTAAAGTGGCCAAAATGATAGTTTAAAGGCCTATTTTGTCCAAATCATAGTTTAAGGGCCAAAAGTAAAAAAAAAAATAGTTTGAGGGCTTCTTTTGGTTTAAGCCTATTATTTAATATACATTGATTATAATCATGATACCCACCCAGCAATGTGCCCTTATAAGTTACTAGGGTGGCCATATCTTAACTTTCTCCAAAGCTTGTTCAACCTTATTGTGAACAAACAAACAGAATCAATCCAGCTTGTGAAAATGGCAAAGAAAGAGCTTAAAAAACCCAGTTCTTTGTTGTTCTTTGCATTACTGCTTCTCCTGGCGACTCGTTCTCGGTGCACGGCAGAGGCCAGCAGCAGGCTCAGTTCAACAAAAACAACAACAAGAAAGCTTTTCAAGACGGAGCAAGATTACCCAGGAGATGTTCCCAGCACCCCAAGCGATTATGATTACAATGATTTCTATAGGAGGCAAGGTGATGTTCCAAGCCCAGGAATTGGTCACTGAATATATATACACATACATATATGTATCAATTTATGAAATATTGCCATGCATGCATGCTCCTTAGCTGGTTGTTGTTTTCTCTTTGAACCTTTCAAAATTGTTTTTTTTTTTTGTTAATTTCCCATGTTTTCTCTTCTAATTCATCTATTCCTATATATGTGTTTTTCCTTTGAAAAATAGTTTTATCATGTCATATCAGTAAACTTGGTCAAATTTGAAGTGATATGTATATAGGTGTGTATGTATAGAGACTATATGTTTTATATATAATGAATACATTTATGTAATTTGAGGTGAACACTGGGTTTGATTTAGTTGTACATTCCTTATGTAATCAAGGCTGTTAAGTCATTCCCCCCTCGTGTGTATAATTAATTCTACTCCGTTTAGATGTTTAGATTTGCTAAGATAAATTAAAAAAAAAACAATTTTTTTTGTTACAAAGACAACAATAGGCTATTGTTCCCCAACGGCGTATTCTTCCCCTGCTCAGCAGCTCGATTCGCCTCCTGTGGTATCCCAATCTTAGTCAAGTAAGGAGCAGATACGTCGACCCAACGAAGAAAGTCAGCTCAATCGGTCATCCACAGTTTATAGTATCTGATCCGAATCAATTAACTAACGAATTGGATACCGATAATTATACACAAAAAAATAAAAAGTTTTGAAGACTTATTACATAATTATCTCATCACGTGAGAATAAAAACACCAACTTTACCTTATCTTTTGTAAGTGGCAAAAAAGAAAAAGTCGAGGAAGAGATAGGTGGGGGTCCAACCGTATCGAAATGTTTGGAAGATTGCTCACGAGGTATCAAGCTTAAAAAAATGGGATTAAATTTGATACTAACTTTTATTAATAGTTTAAGTAAAAATTCAAGTTTTATTTATAAGGTTAACTCCATAAAATTAAAGTAAAAATTACCCAAATAAATAAAAGTACATCGACAAAAATCAATCAAAATGAAGTATATTAACAAATTTATAATATTAAATGTTTTTATTGGGTCCATACATTTAATTCTATGAATTAGACGAAGAAATCGTACATTTTATTAAATTGATAGTTCATAATTAAGTAATCATATAATGATAAATTGTTAACAAAATTTGTTTTTTAGTGTTTTGTAATGATTAATTTAAACTGACTTACATTGTACACATGATTTAATAGGCGAGCCTTCAACGAATTTTTTTTATATATTTAAGATATTGAGTTAGAGATCTACTTAAGCGATATCAAACTGCTTGAGTCTCTCCTTTAGCCCATCTATGTATTGTCGACCATTTACCACTCGGGTCTCTCCGTCGGCCCATCTTTCTTCTTTATTTTGTCAAAAATCAACTTATTTGGGCTTTTGCCATGTTCTCCTCTAGGACTACCTCACACCGCCCCAAATGGCGGGAAGAATTGGCGGGAAATCTCACACACCTTCCCCTTTTAACGCGGAAAGTGAGGTAGGTCAAGCTAATCGATCGATCAGGTAGACAGTCAGAGAGGGAAATGGGCGGTCCACCGTACGATTGCATGGCGAACCCACTGGGTGCAATCCGATTGACATTTGAGAAGGCGATAGGGTTAGGATCAGAGACAGTGACCCATCCATCCGCCTTTGACGGCAAGGATTGGGGTGCCCTTGAACTCTTCCGCCACTTCCTCTTCCAGGAATCGGGTCTCTCCAAGGTTCCCATTCTCAATCCCAAGACGTTGAGATGGGTTCAGCACAACAGTCTTGTCCGGTACCGTGGCATGATCCAGGACATGTTGGGAAATGAATTCTATGTTGGTGCTTACAGGGATGGGAGTTCATGGCGGACCAACAAGTTCACGGATGTTTCTCAATTCCCAATGGAATCCCCTTCTGATACGTGTATTTGGGAGCGCCGCTTGCTCTACTGTGTTCCTGTCAGTTCTCTTCTTGTATTTTGAGGTGTTAGTGGTTAATTGTAGTGTTTGAATGTTGGCCAGTTGATAGGAAATTCATGGTTTAAAGTTTACTGTCTAGTATTTAAACTTGGTTTTACTCCATTTTCTTATTGTTCATTAGTTGTGATTCTATTGGTTTCTTTAGGTTCCTGGACAGAGTTCATGGGCTGAACCTTCTTGCGACATGGATCCTAATTGGTCATCCCAAAGCAGGGAGAAGCGGCGTAGGATGGATGGTGAAGATGAAGACCCCATGGATTTGGTTGGTCTTGCTTCACTTTCCATTTATCTATTCATGTCATTGTGTCTCATTCTCAACTTTATGGCCTAACCACATAACACAATCAGAAAAATAGGCTAGTCTCGTTCACCAAAAAATATGGCTAGTATAAAAAAAATGACATGAATAAACCGCATCATAAGTCACTTAATTATTAATAAAGTTACAATTAGTCACTCAATTAAAGTTTTAGTATGGCTCGTATCACTCCTCGCTTAAAATACAAGCGGACATCTAGCAAGATTTGGTATAACGATAGTTTTAGTTCTCAAAACTTATATATTATACCAATTTAATACTAATTCAAAATAATTTAATAAATTTAACCCTTAATACATAAAAAGGCACCAATTAATTATTTTCTTCTCCAAATCACATGTATACACTCGTTAACACTAGAGTACTTAATTTAAAAGCATTAATTAATCTAGTACATAAATTTATAAATCTAAATATATTTATAATGATTTTTAATGTTAGATCTATAAGTAGTATCTACACTAAAATTAAATCCATTGAAATCTATTTAAAATTATTTATGAAATCCTTTGGTTTAAGTTATTGTTACCCTGTATTATTGTATAGTTTTTTTAATAATTTCATATATTTTTGAATGACTTCTTCATTTCTCTTTTATTTTAAAATAAATTAATAATTAAATTTTTTTAAGTTACTGAATTTTTATTATTTAAAAGATTTCTTAAATTCTTAGCAAGTATGTGTATTTTCATTAAAAAAGTAAAGTAGATAAAGATTTGGTGATAGAGATCAATGATTATTCATATAAAAGTGTGGGAAGTCATTTTAGATGGTTTCAGTTACTTACAAGTAATATAAAATGTTTTGTGATCAGAGCATTAGTTGTAAAAATGTTGGTTTGGAAAGATTTGATTAGGAAAAATTTGTATAGACTAATATGAATTCCTCTATACATGTGTTTTTATTAAATAGAGTTAGTAACTAAATCATAGCGGACCTCTTATATTATATATTAAGGTGTGATTAAATGGTCTTTTGTCATGTCAGTTATGAACATTTTAAATAATTTTTGATGATTTATTTAATCTACTATTATCTTATATACGATTGTATTTAGTATTGGTGGGTGAACTATCAAGTTTAAATTCTTAGATCCGTCCCTGTCCCCCCCCCCCCCAGAAAATAAGGTGATGATCTTGCCTACAATTTGTGTTTGCCCTAAACTAGTTCGGATTTTGTTTATAAACTAGCTTTGGTGAATCACTGAATTGTTCTCTAGTGAAGGGTACGGTATGTTGAAGTATAGTTGCTTGGTTTGCACATTTGGAACTCCTCTAGAACAATGCTTACTTACTGGGTCCTTTTAGTATTGGGCTTTAATGTGCTCATCCTAACTGAACTTAGATGCTTTATCTTATTTCAGGTTCCTGAGGATGAGGTTAAAAGCTCTCCAATTACCAAGAAGATGGTAAAAAGCTGTCACTCGAATTTTTGATGATGTTGCACTACTATATGCATTTTACTGTCTTATCAAATTAAATATCTGGGATTTTCTAAAATGTTAACACATGCAAGTTTCTTTGATCGGAATTATATGTTGGATTTTACTTAATGTTTCTTTTCTTTTCTTAATTTACCTTTACGTGATCATTCATGTGTGTGGGATTCACTCATGATTTGTTTAAGACATACTTAGGTGATTAAACTTGTACGTCATAGTAATGGATAGAAAAACAATGGAGGGGAGCTTCACCCCTACCCTACTTCAGTAGGAAGATGGTCTTAATCAGACTTTTTTTTTCTAGAGAGAAGATGGACTTCCTTCCACTTCACCAGAACCTATGGATCTTAAAACTGCAAGCCCTTCCTCCGGCATGAGTACATTTCAATTTGTTGACAAAGATGACCTTCCTTGCCTAGTAAAGGTAAATGGTTTCATGGCATTTTTCCAATATACATCCAGATATATTGAAATGGTCTATAGATGAGTGGTTTTATTCTTTTCTTTTCAACCAAGGTTGATTATTTTCTTTTTTTAAAAATGCAGATATATGATTCTCCAGAGTCAGACTTGAAGCTGAATGATGTTTTTGAGTTTATTGGGGTTCTCACTTTTGATTCAGAGCTTGGAGTTGAGAAAGATGACAATACTGAGTTATCAAATAGTTTCTATGATGATGCACTGGTCCATATGCCCCCTAATAAGGTATCATCTACTTCCAGCTGTGAAGCATTTGTGGCTTCATTATCAGCATGGTTTGTTTTAGGTCCACTAATTCTTTAATAACGGATCAGTTCAATCAAGTTTCTCTGTAATGAAAATGTAGTTTTTGAGATTAAATTATTGAAGACAAGTTTTGCAGATACTTCCAAGTCTGAAGTTACTTGTATGTGTTTTATCTCACTTGTTACAGTCAGGAATTTTGTTGCTTGACATGCATTACTCATGTACAAGTTGATGATGCACATCTTTATTAGATTGACAATTGCTCTACAAATGTCTTGCTGTAATGAATTGGTTTGATTTCATTGTGTTGTCTGTTTCAAGATGTATCAAGTAATTTTTCCACTCTTTCCTGTTGCAGGTCCCACGCTTGCACTGTATTGTGCATAGGAAGCTTGCAGTGCATGACTTTCTGCCGTGCTCCCCAATAATGGAGGTATATTGCAGGAGAAATTTATGGATTGCTCACTAGTTTTGCAGTTCAATTGTTGGTTTCTCTCATGCTTCTCATGTTCTTCCTTGTAATCTTCATTCTACAGCCAAAGCCACATTTGGTGAAAGAGATACGGGAAGCCCTGTTCAGGCATCTTACAGCCGTTCTCGGAAATGATGGGGTAGCTGCTCATTTCATGTTGTTGCATCTTCTGTCCAAGGTAATGTTTTCCTCTACAACTATCATCTTATTTTCTTGATATTATGCTGGGTGGCAGTTTCTTGTCCTATTCAGTCTCATATTCTGTCCGTTAAATCTTTTCCCTAGAAAAGACTTGAAATCCCCCTTTCAGCTACCCTCTTAGATTGTGCAAAACTGATCATATTGGTTGGACAGGTTCACACTCGAGTAGATGATGTTGCAGTTGGGAAGCTGTCACTAAATCTAATAGGTTTAAACAAAGAGAGTGTATCTGTGTTTGGCACTCGACTTAGCCAAACTTTCAAAAACCTGCTACCGTGCACAAATTGCTTGCCTCTCACACTGGAATATCTGAATAGTGCCTCTCTTGCACCGAAAAAGGATTATCAAACAAACAGGTATCCTTAATCGTATCCCTTTAACTAGGGGGAGTTAATGTCTGCAATCATTAAGAAAGCAACTAGCAACCATGAGCTTTTTTTTTATAACTTCACATTGTATATTTGTATTGCAGATTGATTCCTGGAGTTCTTCAGCTACCTGAGGGCTCACACTTGATGGTTGATGAAACCCAACTAGAATCAGGAAGCCTCAACTCCATCGGAATTGAGAATACAAAGTTGCTGAAAAATCTGATAGAGTTTCAAAAAGTAAGATGTGTGTGTTGGGAATGTGCTTGTTCTATATATTGCAAATCTTTTCAATTATAGTTACAATTAGACCAGAGAGGTTCTGCTCTGATCTCAGTTGAAGTTGACTCAACATTGAAATATACTTATTTCAGGTGGAATATGACTTTCAGTTCTACAAGGTGGAAATGGCAGCGGATATCCAGTTACTTATCTTCTCAGAGGGGAAATCTAATATTGTTCCTGCTGATGTAATTGTACCTTTTCAGCCTTCTGCTTTTGAATCCTCTGAAACACCAGTTGCAGAAACATTGGAAGCTTGGAGATGGTATCTGGCTACTGTTAGATCATTACCGCATTCCATTGGATCAGAGATGCAGAAGGTATGAATTGAATTGAGTGCAATGCAGTTCTCCCATGGGCATTTGTTGATCAAACACTTGCATTGCCACTTCCACCCATTTTGTTATTCACAGGTGGTAGAAGATGACTTGGTTGCTGCAAGACAAGCAGATCGGAGGTTGAGCAGCCGAGATTTTAGCAGGTTAGAAACACAGTGAGCTTTGATCATATGCTTTATTTGCATAATTGCATTGTATTTGACTCTTTGCATTGAACTTGAAATAAATGATATGTAGATGGTTGACAATGGGGCGCCTGATATCCTCAAGTTTCGGAGAAACCTCCCTGCTGTTGGAACATTGGCAAATGGTAAAAGAGCTGGAGAGGCTAAGGATGGAGAAACTCAAGTAGAATCCAACTCCACCAGACCAGATTGGTAGTAGGTAGGGGTTTTAGTTTGATGCTTTTGTTCTCTTTCTCGCTCCAAGGTCATGAAAAAGGGACACTATGATATGCTTTGCAAAACCAAAATGGGAAACATTGAGTTTGTGATGTATGATGCACCACAACTCCAGCATCGTTGAATGATCGAACTTGCTGGCAAGTTGGATTTCTTGTGTCCCACATCACTCATGTCGTTTTGGCTAACGATATTAGAATCCCTTTACGCGATCCCCTGCCCACTGTTTCTTTTTTCTTTTCCACATAGGAGAGAGGGTCATGGAGTAGATAAGGATAATCAAATTTTACAAGTAAAATTAATAGAAAATATCAATAACAATTACTAGCTGGCCGAATAATAAGATAAGATGTAATGTACTTTAAAGAATGTCTCAGATTCTAAATCTGATAGCTGAAGAAAATAAGATTAGAAGAGTTATCATCGTAATAAATCTATAAGGTATTTAATTTAAATTAATCGACTATTAATGACAGTTTGCGTTTTAAAATGAACTAATAGAATATAGTAAAGTAGGAATGGAACATTAGCAGTAATGAGCAGAAAACGAAGATAAGTCACTAAAATAAAATCACAAATGAATAAGTTAAAGAGATACTCACAACTAACAATAAGTGGTTTCAGTGGTAAGCAATTTGGTGTGTAGTATGAATTCAAAATATTGTGTATGTAAAAAATTACTCGCTTATTAAAATTAGGTGTGTAACGCGAAGTGGTCCAAAAAGACAAAAAAAAAGAGATTTACAGATAAGGCACTAAAATAAAGGTCCAATCCACAGCCACTTCTCCGGCAGTACAAATTGAATCAACAAGACTACTGAACACAATACAGAAAAGGATATTGGTTAAAACTCAAAACTTGGCTCAAATTTGTCCATGCAATGTCCAGATGTAGCCTACCGGCAGCTTCAAGTTTATCCAAGCGTCAATGCAAGCATGCATCACAATCACCCATAGACGATGAATTTTAATAAACTAATTGACAAAGTTCATAAAAGAAAATTTAACAAAGCATTCAACAAAAAAAAAGGGGGGGGGTTACAATCAAGACTGAAACTATACTAATAAACAAATTAATCAAATTCATGAAGGCATAATTGCATGTCGTTTGTGCTTGAGAAAAGCCTGAAATTCTTTATAACTACTCATGTAATGCTCCAGAGTGAACGAAAGTTGTCTTATTGCCTCTCTTTTCTCCTCAGCCACATCAAAGATCATAATTCTCTGCCTATCCACTTCCTTCTCAAGCCCCTTTATCTTCAATTTTAATTCATCCTCTACATTCTTTGCATGTTTTGATCCTGAAATCAGCTGCTGGTGTTCCCTCCTTAACTGCTGTAAATGCTCCTCCATTTGTCCAAGTTGCAAATCTCGGGAACGAACCTCGGCTACAAGAGTGTTTACCTTTGCAGTAACTCCATCTTTCTCTGCCATCAGCTTATCATATTTCAATTTCACTTTGTCAAGGTCCTTATTCAGAGCTTCTACATGTACAGCTTTCTCATTGATTTCTGCCCTAAGCTGACTCATCTGACCTTGCAATATGGTCTCTTGAACATCATACAAACCTTTCATTTCCATTTTTTCTGTTTCACATTGCCTTAGCTTTTCCTCCAATTGTCTTCCGTGTAATTCCCATTCCTTGAGTCTTGCCTCTAAGTGGGTCTCTTTTTCTAACAGGCCAAAAATTTCAGACTGAAAACTTGCTTTCTGCATAGAGATATCATCCTGGGCATCGCATAATGCACCCTTTAACTCCTCGACTTCATGAACACGGTTAGATAAATCATTTTTGTACCTCAAAATCTGCTCCTGTAAGTTCACAACCTGCCTCCTCTCTATGTCTAATTGGGATTTTAATGTTGCTATCTCTTCTTGGGCAGATTCAAGCTGGCCTAGCACGTGATGAGCATCATCAGAAACCTTCTTCCCAAGCTCATGCTTCAACATTGCAATCTCTTCTTCTGATGCCTTGATCTTTTCTTTACTTCCAGCAAGCTCCTCTGTCAACCTCAAAGCTTTGAGATTGGAGTCCGAAACATGAACTTCTAGCTCAACTATCTGTTTTTGCAACTCAAGTACCATCCCCTTCTCCAACTCAAGATCAGCTTCCCTCATTTTCATGTCTCTCTGTAATGATTCGAGTTGAACAGCCATGTTTTCAGCAAGGACAGAAACAGACTCACTCTTCTTGAGCTCTGCATTCAACCTCACCATCTCTTCTTCTGCAAGCAGGAGCTTTATGTTGGAATTCCTTAGCTCTTCTTCACACTTGGAGAGTTTTTCATTCAGTTCTTCATAGCTTCTGTTTACCCCCATCTTCAACTTACCATCTGCATTCTCTCCATCAACCACTTGTATCTTCTCCGTCATTGTTGGGAGCTCACTTCCTTTCTCAAAAACTTTGTGATGCTCTGCACCATTATCAGCATCCATCGCCGAATTCAAGTACATGTTGACGGATGAACTGAAAGATTCGGAGTCGGAATCTGACAAGAATGAAGATGATTCAGTCCCTTCCTTTGATGACAGTTCAGAACTACCACCGTCAGAACTGAAAGATGAAGCTTGCTGAACAGACTTGCGTATACCCGTATTTTTATCAGGTGTAACCATTAGAGAGTTTTGATCCAAACCACCATCAGGGCCTTGAGTTAGGAAATCAGATGGTATACTTTTGCGCAATTCAACGCTCAAATGATCGTAGCGCTCAGCCAGAGACTGATAAATACGGCGGATTTCCTGAACTTGGACCATCACCTCAGATTTAATCTGATAATGCTCTTCAATATTGTCTTCCACCAATTTCATTATTTGTTTAACATTCTGGTCCATTTCTGCAACCAAAAATCTTACATCAATTAAAAGTCATGGGATCACAAGATAATAGTTAAATTGGAGAACAAGAATCTAGAATCAACCCAATCAGAGGTACGGTAATCATAAGAGATTTAAACCAACAAGAAAGAATAATGAATCATAAATGCAACAACTTCAAAAGTAGGCTGCTTACCTTGGGAATTTTTTGCCATCCACTCAGAATTCTCAGGATTGAGATGACTATCCGAACAACATGATTTCATGTTCTTTGAATCAACCTTGTTCATATTTACTTCCATCTATCTTCAAACAACATAACTAACGTTGTATATGATTTCCCAAAAATAATCTTGTAAAGAGAAAAAAGGAAAAAGAATGTTCCAAAAGAAGAGTTAAGATCGATTCTATTCTTGATGCCAACACGAAGAAATAGTTTAATTGACTTATTTAGGATGAATTAATTCTTAGGAAAATATTGGTTAATTTTAGATTTTTTTTAAATAACATTTTCCACTCTCAATAAAGATACAATTGTTTTTCAATATCATAATCAACAAACTTTGACAGCCCTAAGTTAGAAAGCTAGAATCCTTTATTAAACCGGGATCAAATCACCAGCTTCTTAAGCAATTTTGATACAACTTTTTGTTTATTCTCAGAATTCTAGTAAATAAAAGAGTGATTTTTTCACAGCTTCAGTAATCGACTTATTTAGCTACATGAATGATTGATCTTGTGTGGTTTTCCAACACGCTAAATAGAAATCGCAGAATTTAAACCGCAGATCATATACCACAGTACATAAACATGAACAAAGGATCAGTACAAACAATGATCTCATTTATGATTTGTTACAGTCCACAATTTCATTATATGATCTCATTTATGAAAAGGCAGATGGAAGAACAAACACCAGAGAGATTCACCTGGATTAAGTTGCATAAAAATTCAAAGCAAGTAACTGAAATAGCAAGAAATCTAAACTACAATTAGAAAAAACAAAGGATCAGTACAAAAAAATTGATTTAAAATAACTAATATAGATCACAAAACAGATTGATGCAAGAATCAGCACAAGGATATGAATGAATGTCAACATATAAAGTAGTAATTGAAGATAAATTGAGGAGAAAAAGAAAAGATGTTCACATACCTTAGTGAAAAGTGTGGAATTGAAACTAGGGTTAGAGCATAGAATTGAAATAATTGGAGAGAATATAAACAAATAAAATGGAAAGAAAGGACAAGGAGAAGGAACAAGGCTTTTCCTCTACAATTCCATCAACAATCCAACACTTTGAAATTTGAAAATACAAAGACAAACCATTCTGGCCTTTTCCTAGTATGTATTATTGCCGTTTACTCCCTTTGATTTTTAAATAGAAAAAACTTTGATACAATCCGTTTAAACTTTAGTTTACATCTGACTTTTAATTTTAAGGATTAGTTTTTAGTTTAAGGTTTAGGGGTTTGAGTTGTAGAGTTTAGAATTTAAGGTTGATGTTTAGAATTTAGGGTTGATGTTTAGAATTTAGGGTTTAGAGTGTAGATTTACGTTTTAAGGGTTAGAATTAGAAATTTAAGATTTGAGTTTTTATATGTAAATACACAAACTTGTGTAAAATTAATTTTACACAATCAGTCTATATATCAAAGTTTTATCTTTTTAAATTTCCCTCTTCCTTTTCCTTTTCTTTTTCCTTTTCCTTTTTGACTTTAAAATAGAATTGATATTCTTTTTTTAAAAAATTATGGAGTATAATAAAATCTTTGATTGAATTTAAATTCTAACAATAAATATTTTATTATATAAAAAATATTTAATTATTTAGCTGATGATGGGTTAAAAACAAAATAATTTGAATTCTTTTTTTAAGTTAAATAGAGAAGTGCCGGGAAATGCAAGTAATCAAGTATGGTGGGGCAGAGTAGGTGAGGGTGGGGTGGCACATCTTTTGAAAAAATTATTATATAATCTCGATTTATTTATGATCTCATTCACTAAAAGTCAGTCACATAATTTTTTATATTATTTTTTATTAAAAATAAATCTTGACCTTTTATACTATATAAATAGAGAATCAGAGGTTAAATAAAAATTCATTGTAAATGAATGAGTAATATAAAAAAAGATAATTAATTAATTAATTTTTAATAAATAAAAATCATAAATAATATGATAAATCGAATCCATAAAATAATTTCTCAATCTTTTAATATTTAGCATTTAGAAATGATTACAACTGTCTCTGGCACGTAACTGCAAGTGGCCAAACATCCCATCATCGCCTTCGGGCACACAATCAAGAATCCAATGTATAGATATTTCAACTTTAATTATCTGTTTAGTTAAAAAATTCGGGATTTTGCTTGGATAATAATATTGAGGACAAAATTCTTTCAAGTGGGTGAAAATTTATTTTATCAAATAATAACGTTGTTAATTGTTATAGTGATAGAGTAGATTATCGTCGAGACTGAATGATTTTAAAGTTTTATTTTTCGACGTTTTTTTGAAATCATTCACTCTTTCCGATGATTTTTTCGTTTATTTAGCAACATATTTCCTTAATGAAATAAGTTTTCACCCATCACTTTTTATGAAATATTTGTTCAATGCGATTATCCAAGCAAATTTCTCTAAAACTTGTACCTTTTATATTCTAAATAAAATTATTTTTTTAAAATCTATTGTTATTTATTTAGATATTAACTCGATTGACGATTTTTAGAAGTTATAAACATCTAAGATCAATTTCGTTGATATAAAAAATAAAAAAATCTTTTATATATTTGATTTGGATTAGTCAATCAATTAAGATTTAAAAATAAAAATAAATTGTACTTTGTACTAAAAGGCCCAACACATGGTAATAGACGCCGGGTCCCTTAAGTATTGAATTGAGAATGTCATCCCATAACGAGATTATACAAAATTTAATTCGAATTAATCGACTAATAAATTAAATATTAATAGTTAAAAAAAACTCACGAAAGAGTTTAGCTAATCAACCTCTGAAAGTCAAAAGTAACATTTTCATAGTTTTTAGTTTGATTTGCTAAACCATGATTTTTCTTTGTTTACCCATCGTATCCAACCTATTAATTGATTAGTTTGAATAGAGTAATGTAGAGACTTATCATGAAAATAATCTTTCCAACCCAATTATTTCATTCACAAATTTAAAATTTAAACCCTTAACTTTAATAGCGGAACTTAAAATGTTGTATTCGTTAAAATATTTTTAAATTCATAAAGTTAAACATACGAATAAATTTATAAATGTATATTTTTGGATTTAAAAATATTTTGTTTTATATTTTGATTTTTATGCAATTTTCTTTTAACTATTGGTAGCTTCTTACATATCAATGGAATTATAAAAAAGGGGTAAATTCTGCAGTTGATCACCTAATTATTATCATGTTTCTATTTTGATCATCAACCGTTTTTTAATTTTTCCTCCAATATTATAACACTTAATCATTTTGATCACCCATTGTTAAATTATTAACTTAATTGACATGTCTTAATTTTAACTGTCGAAATAACAATCTCAATATTTACATACCTTAACAATTATAGCGTGATAAAAAAAAAAGTAGAATGTTCATCGCACGTTCTTGCGTTTTTGAATATGGTCCGTCGTAAATTGACCCTATTTCACGCATGTCCAAACTTATTTTATTCTGGTTGATGTATTCGCCCATACTTCCAGTGCCGAATTCACCTTATTAACACTCGACAGAGAAACCGACTGATATGCATTATCTCACATCCATAGGTTCAAAGGCTTTCTTTCTTAGGTTCACGAATTAAGATTCTCATCAGTTGCAGGATTATCTTTCACAAGTTGGATGTTACAACTTGCTGATGTCTTTTTAACAGTGATATTTCAGCATAATCCACCAAAACAAATACAGAAGGAAAAAAAAACAATTCTAGTGTAGTTAGTAGCTATGGTTCCAACATGCATACCCGGAATCGTCAAGTAACACGAGTTCGTAAATAGAAAATTAACACGATTTAAGGTTTAGCTCAATCATTAGATTGAAACAAGATGGCATCACCATAATCATTTGCATACACAATTGAAGAACAAATCCACAAATTTATTTTACCAAATATGAAGATTATGATCCAAATTCATTTATTCCGCATCAACAACAAAACACTGATACTAATCCAATCCCAATCAAGAAGCATGGTTTAGCATTGCACTTAACCTCAATAAAGTTGGGTCCAAAATGTAAAAGATCAGAGTTTTTCTGATAAAATGGAGGCTTCTTGTGGTTTCAATACCTGTGTTCCATCTTCTCCTTCTCTTTGAAGTTCTGGACATATCTGCACCCAGGTACATAGGATGTGTAAATATACCAAGAAGATATACACAAAATCAACAACTCAGCTTCTGTATAACAAAAGGTGAATTCTATGCATGTAAACAGCCAAAGAATGTAAAAGCAACTAACATCTTAAGCATGAAATTTTATGTCGACGGATGCCGTTTAAGTTGTACACAAAAGGCCTGTTCCTGAGTTCTAAAAACAGTGCAAGTTTATCTGCTTAGACAGAAAATGCACCTCAAATCTAATTCTTCTCCTGTCTAAAGTCTAAACCAATGAGAAGCAGATCAACCAACAAAGTTCAGTAATCTTCTCCATCCAATAAACCCTTAAAATGAAAAGGTTCAAAAATCTATGTGCTGATTTCAGATGTTAGTCGAACTATTTACCCTTTTACCTATTCAAACAAATTAACTACGTAAACAGCGTTGGTAATAAATCAAATACGAAGAATAAAACAAATAGATGCAACTCTCACAGGCAGAATAGATAGATGATAGATCCATAAGAAGATATGACGAGAAATCGAAAAAGAACAGCGATTTGATGAAATGAAACCCTAGATGAAATCAAAGGAACAGAAAAATATGCAGGAAACCCTAATTAAGAAATGATTATATTATGCTAGTATTTGGTTAAGAGCGGTAGAAAGGGGAATTACGTGTAGGTTCCGACAAGAGGGGCGAGGAGAAGAGTAGCGCTGATCCAATTCTCGGAGACCTTGTGAGAGATCTTTCCCGGCAGATCCTTCCACAGCCCACTCATTGTCTTCTGCTGGAACGGCGACAACGCGTACACCACCGCCCTCATCTTCACCGGCTGTTTCCCCATTTCCTTTCTTTCGGCTTTCTCTCAAAGTTTTACTCTTCTTTCACCTTCGATGATGTGATTCGATGCGCAGTTCTTAGATTGTAAGGAAAATTGTAGAGGAAAGGAAAGGCGTGCGGTTCCTGGGCCTTGGCCTTGGTTAGTTAACCAAAGAAATCATGGGCTTTGGCCCAATATCAACGCCCAACAAAAATAATAGAGGAGCTTATAGAATTTTGTTGAAAATATTTCTGGCTTTGATACATGAATTAATCGCTTTCTTTGAAGTTGATAGTTAAAAATTTTGTACTCTTAAACTAGCATCTGAATTAAATATTTTCTTTTAAATTAATATATAAAAAAATTTTGCTCTCAAAATGATACTGAATCATGCATTCTCACCAAGTTGATATTAAAACTTATACATTCTATTAATTTGGTCGTAATTTGAAATAATTTTATTAATATAACCTTTTATATTTAAAATTTTTATCAACCTACCTTTTTCTTCTCTAAAATTGTTTGTTTTTCTCGCATAAATTCTATAATACTTTATTGATATAATAAAAGTTTAATTGTAATTTATTGTTTCTTTATGATAGAGTGTAATTATCAAACTGTTGCTTTGATCTGATAGACTTGTTTGGTTTGACTATGTCGCAAAAAATAATTAAATTATATAAAAAATTAAATATAAAAAATTAAATTTATTTGAATTAAGATTAATTTTGAGACTAAAACTGTTAATAAATGTACCAAAATAATTGATGAAATTAAAATTCGGATACAATTTGAGAGCAAAAATTCTTTAGATACAAATTTGAGAGAAAGTGTCTAGTTTCAATAGTAAAATTAAAACAAAAAATTTTTATAGTAACAACTTAAAGAATGTGTCTAGTTCAAAAAGATGTTGCCTCATTGAATTAAGAAACAAGAGATGCTAGATGAATCTTTGATCCAGCAGGCAGAGCCAATTTGTATGTAACCTTTCCAATCATTTTATTAACAGCTTTTCATGTTCAACTTAGGTACACCAGACAAGAACATATAGCTGTTTCGAGTTTTTATGTTCTTCTACCTCAATATGAACTTCTAAGAAAAAAACTCTACTTCTGCACTTGGGTCAAGGTGTAAATCTAACGTGATGAAGTTGGTTGCAAGGTTCTAGTCACTCTGTGCAACTCTAAGCATTGGTTAAACGGGCTTTCAACAGATTGATTTGGCTTCATAGCTTGCCAGTGCCACCAACAGGATCATAGAGAACATGAACCCCTTTGAGGTTCCTTGAACTCCTTTAAACTCGTAGTCCCCCACCTTGAAGTTGGTGACAGCGGCAGGGCCAACGGAATCGACTGTGCCCGGGATGAAAGGCAAGGGGAACCTTTCCTGTATCTTAAGGTAAGTAGCGAAGTGGAAGCTGGTGGCCTTGACATTTAGTCTCACTGCTGCTAGGGAGTCCAGGGATTGGGTGTTCATAATCGGGTCATTTGGGTCTTTGAACACCCATTGATTCAGTTATAAACACTCCTAATTTTTGGTTACGATGATGATGGATCACTCAATATCTTGCACAACAGAGCTTCCATGTTTTTGTTTTTGGATGTGTCTTCCTTTCTTATTACTACTATTTTTTAGTTAATCGGACAGGGCTGGGAACACGAGGAAGGCGTCGTTAATATTTTAAATTTCTCTCCGATACTACTACCATTGAATTATTGATTCAATTTTATTTTATTACTGAATTAAAAAGAATTGTTAGTTAATTCAATAAAATTTCAAATTGATTTCCATCAATATTTATTACTTATATAAATAATAAATTTGCTAATATTAAAAAAAAACAAAAAAAAACCCTTCATGGTGTTAACATATAATCATATTTTTTATTGGTGGATCAAAAGATAAAAAGAATAAAAAATACACAAAAAAAGACATGCTCTGTGCTGTTAATGTTTTATCCTCATCTACATGGACAGTCTTGTTTCGGATTTGGTTCGAGTTCAGTCCGTTCAGTTCAGACCAACAACGGTGGGAATGGCTTTTACCTTTTGAATCTTGATGAAAAAAATTGGCTTTGAATTGATTTTTTTTTTTATTGTGGTATGATCGTTGATCCCAGACCTCAAAATTATGAGTTTAGGAGGGTTGTTGTTTCAGTATCAGTTTCAGCATATACAACATGGAATCACCATTACCAGAAACACCCAAAGTCTTCAAACGTATAAGTTTTCCTCCCATCCCAATTCCAGTCGCCGCCGTCCAACTCTTGTGACAACCGCCACCCATGCCTTTTCTCTCTCCGGCTCCGGCGCCGAATACTCTTCAGCAGGTGCGTTAATTTCCCTCCTTTATTTTTCCTCTTTCTGATACTGCTGCTTCACACCTATTTGCTTAAAATGTGTCGTTAAGCAGTTCTTGTGTTTTATACTATTAAAATTCGTAGGAGAATTAGTGGATGCCGGGAGAAAGGAGAGAAAGAAGAGAATAGCAGGCATTGATCAAGATGAGCTGTTGGATCCAAAACTCTTAGCTGATCCAGCCAGTTGCTTTTGTGAGTTTCAAGGGGTTGAAATTCATATAGTCACATTCTTCAGATAACTCCTATGCCCAAAACCAGACACAAACACTGTCCTTAAACCTTGGTCTTCCTATGATTCTTCTACACGGTTTTGGAGCTTCTGTTTTCTCATGGAACAAAGTTATGAAGCGCTTGGCTAACCTCACAGGCTCCAAAGTTCTTGCCTTTGATAGACCCGCATTTGGTTTAACTTCAAGATTGATACTTTTTTTGTTCGAAAAAAAGATTGAATACTTTTGGGGCTAAAACTAGTGATGCGAAACCTCTGAATCCTTACTCCATGGCGTTTGCTGTGCTTGCTACCTTGTACTTCATTGATTTCTTGGCTGCAGAGAAGGCAATTCTGGTGGGGTATGCCGTATATGTGTCTTTCTCGCCTTTGTTTTCTTTTGACAAATTGTACTAATAGTATAAATTATATAGGATGGATTGTTTCGGTTCCACTTCCATGAACACTGATGCTTCTCTTTTCGTGTCTAAAACTTTGGCATGCCAGGCATTCTGCTGGTTCTCTTGTAGCAGTTGATGCATATTTTGAAGCTCCTGAACGTGTTGCTGCTTTGATCCTTGTTGCCCCAGCAATATTGGCCCCAAGTGCTATTCCTAAGCCTAAGGTTGTTGAGACTGAAGGAGACAGATCGGACTCGAATAATCTACCAAAGTCGCGGTCCGAGTTTTTCGAAGGGTTGTTCAAGTTTATCAAGTATGTCACACAAGCAATAATGCAAGTGATAAAGGGGATGACAGATATGCTCAACTCTCTGTATAAGAAAGCAATTTCGTCTATTCTTCGATCTGCCTTCGGTGTAATGCTGGTATTGACTTTCTTTGTGCATAATTTTTGCTATGTGCCTTGCTTGAATTGCTTAGAGGTTTTTTTCCAATCAAAGTGGATTTTTTTAATCCTTGCTAATCAAATTAAAAGTACCAAACGAATTATACCGCGAAGATGTCTTCTCTTTTCCATGCCTTAGCAAACAACCTGGTATTTCCCTGCATTATGTGTTTACTGTGATGTTTATTTCATCTTGCTTAAACAATTCTTACAAACAATGCAGCTTTTGAATAGTTTTTTTCTTTTTCGATTTAATTATGCACCTATTTTGTGTGCCATAAAGAGAACTAGTTGTCTTCTTTCTAGGTAAGGATGATAATCGATAAATTCGGTGTAGCTGCTGTAAGGATGGCATGGTATGATTCTAAACAAGTCAGTGAACACATCATAGATGGCTATACCAAGGTGATTCACACTAAGCTGTATATTGTCTTATCATTAGTGGATGAATGCTCGGATTAGATGGCTGGAGTTTTTCATATTGTCGTAGTGGCTAAATCTAGATTTGTTTATGCAGCCATTGAGAACTAAGGGTTGGGATAAGGCTCTTGTGGAATTCACCGCAGCAATGCTTTTGAAAGGCGAGTCTGAAACGAAGCCACCTCTGTTAAAAAGACTGCATGAAATCTCCTGCCCCGTTAACAATTTCTTGCTATATTTATAACATCTAAATTGCAAAGATCATAATCAGGAATGAATCAGTCTTGCTAGTATCGTATTGGTTGCTATGTATATTGCTAATTGTTTTGGTAGTTCAACATGAATATCTGGATGCTACTGGTATCACACTTCTTAATTTTTGTACTTGTTTAATCTGCTAGGTGGCTTTCTTATTGAGATCAATAGGCAGAATCTAATGGTTTCATTCTTTATTGTCTCAATGAAATTTAGTTCTGATTCTCACGGGCGACACCGATCGAATCGTTCCTTCTTGGAATGCCGAGAGAGTTTCACAAGCCATCCCTCATTCTAAGCTTGAAGTAATTGAGAATTGCGGTCACTTGCTCCACGAGGAAAAGGTCGACGAGTTTGTTAGAATCGTCGAGAGGTATCTGCAAAGAGCTTTTGGTGGTTTAGAGGAGCAGTGTCTGCAAGCGGTAACTTGAAATCTGTATGTCTCAAAATCTTCCTTCATTCTTCTCTTACAGGAACTTGTAATAGAATTAGGACAAAACATGTATCTTATAATAAGACCATTATTGTGTTGTAGAATAACAGCTTTTGCAACGTTGGTAGTAATCGAGACTTCCCATGATCTAGATGCTGAAATTTTTGTAAACTTATTTTAGCGGGCGAGCCTATAAAATTTTAAGGAAGATGAACTTATAAAATTTTTGGGGACAAAAATAAAATTTTAATAGAAAATATATATAAAAAAAATTTAAATTATATATAAATTCTAAATTTTTAAAGAGTCTGAATTAAATAAATTCACACCAAAGTGATGTGACAACCCACAATTTATTTATTCAAAAGAGACTCGGACACGAGACCTCAACCTTAACCTTACTATTAAGCAATAATTTACCAACTAAAGTAGTTTGCTTGAGATAATGCTACAAGACAACAAACCACCGTAATAGTATCTCACAGAATAAGCAAAAATAGACACATTGAAAATAATTAAGCCTCTATCGATTAGAGGGTGACGACAAAATCAACCTTGAAACAAAATTTTAAAAAATAATATCAAAAAGTGTATGAGAGAAATAAAAACTTTCACCATTTTGGTAAAAAAAATCATAAATCTGGAAAAGGAATATGCAAGTTAGATGTTGTTAGTGTAACTTTCTAAAATTTGATATCAAAATACAATCTGTGAGACTGTGACTAAGGGCGGAGCCAGAAATTCATTTAAGGGGTGTTATTTTTTGAACGATATATAAGATGAGTTAATTATTTATAAAGATGTGTCATTTATTTATTAAAGTATGTCATTTTATTTATACTAGGGTGTCAATTATATATTTTTAAAATTTTTCTATATACAAATTATATAGAAAAATACGATTTCAAAAAACTTAGGATGCCATCAAACACCCAATTACCTATGTGGCTCCCCATGTCTGTGACGATATGAAATTTAGAAAGAGAAAAAATCAAAATTGCGGGTCTTGTACGGATTAATTTAGTACGAATAGACTGACCCAATGTCAAATTGATCTGTTTATAGTTTAAATCGAAAATGAATAATTATTTAAAAGCTTTTAATGTACCAACAAGTGACTATAGTGGAAAAGATAGTGATGTTCATCTTAGGAGACCCGAGTTCAAATCGCTTTGTCTGCAAGGTACTTGTGCATTGTCAAAGGGTTAAGAATATGTATGAACATATACTACCTTGTAATCACCTTAAGACATTAAAAAAAATTAAAAGCTTTTAATGGTTGATAGAAGGGAATAAAGAGGAGTCCTTGAAAAGTAATTAACCCAAAAGTATAATGGTGAGATTACATGAGTCATACCAATATATTTTCCTTTTGACGCATAGATGGAAGCAAGATACATTAGAAGGATGTTTGTCATCTTCCATTATTACCTTTCCAACAAAAGCACATTTTTGTTGTAGTTTTGATACCTAAAATTATTCAACCTAAATATAGTATTGATATTAGACTAAGAGTCTTGATATCCTTAAATAATGGGTCAATATTGTAACGACCCGGATTCCAGGTTAGCGAATCGGGTCTTGGACCCGAGTATTGAGCCTTAGGTTGAGGGTCCAATTAAGAAATTGAATTTGTGCATTATGGCAAATTAAAAAAAAGGAAAGAAAAAAGAAATATTTTAAAATAAAGGAGGGCAAATGTGATAGGGAGAGGGGGAAAGAAAAAGACAAAGTGGGAAGAAGATATTTTTCTATGAGAGAGAAAGGAAATGGGTTTTGTAAGATAAGAGGGTTTTGGCTTGGTTTAAGAGTGTTTTGCGCCGTCGTTCTCTTCACTGTCGCTGCCACCGGACAGAGCTCGCCGATATGCACCTGTCGATAGTCTCTATGTTGTCATCGCCGCCGTCACTCACCGTGGTGGTGCTTGAGAAGATTAAGAGTCACCGAAAAGTAAGCTTTCGGTGCTCAAAATCGAAAATCGTTGCCACCAACGAGCTCAAAAGGTGCCAAAACTTTAGAATGGAGGTCACCGCTGCCGTCGTGTCACCAGAGAGCCACTCACGGGCCGCCACACGCCACCGCTGCGGGTGGGCGTACGTCTGGCCAGACGGGTTAGGGTTGGCAAAATTACCCATATCTGACCCAACCCGATATGACCCGACCCGATCGGGTTTTTGTTTTATTTTTTCGGGTTCGGGGTGGGGCAGAGCGGGTTTTTTTAAGGATGAAGTCGGGGTCAGGTCAGGTTCGAGTTTTAGATTAAAATAACCCGCCCTGCCCCGCCCTGATATGCATAATTACTATTATACCCTTAATTAATTTATTTAATATATTTTAACAAATATTTTATTTCTTTCAATTAAGAGTTTTGAAAGCTGCGTGCAGTGCAGAAGGCTTCTGCAGTTTTGTACCCCAACCTCTCTCGACCAGTCTACCTTCACTCTTTCAGGCTTCAAAAGCTTCAACCGGACATCACCATATCAGACTGATTCTCAGCTCGTTCCCCTCCGCGGCTCTACCCCAACCTTTATTTTTCGATTTTCCCTTCAAGCTTCAACGGCGAGTTTAAGAATTTTAGGGGTTTTCTTTTCCTTTTTGGTTTTAGATTTTAGGGTTTTTAATTAAAAATTTTCTTGTGATTAATTCACTTTTAGAGATTAGAGTTTTAGGGTTTTTATTTCCCCTTACAATTTTAGTTTTAGGGGGGTTTATATTATTGGAATGATGAATAGTTGAGAGTTGGGAATTTGTGTTCTAGGTTTCGTTTCTTGATCATGTTTTTAGTTTTAAAATGCAAAACAATTTGTAAGATGCGTGCATTTTAGTGTTTAAAATGCAGTGCAGTTTGATGTTTAAAATGCAGTGCAGTTTAGTCTTAATAATCGGGTCGGGTCGGGTTTCATTCTTAATAATTGGGGCAGGTTTGGGGCGGGGCGGGGCCGAGTATGCAATGTCAATTTTTGGGTCGGGGTCGGAGCGGCCAAAAACCCGACCCGGCCCGCCCCGTTGCCATCCCTAAGGCGGGTGCACCATGCTGCGGTGCACCGCGCCACACTGAAGTAGGTTCACCCAGGTGCACGTGAGCTCGTCTGCACTGGATCACGCCTCACGGGTGCACCATCTTCCCTATGCACTCGCCCGTACAAGATAAGTACCTAGGGTGCACCCAGCTTGTTGTGCGCCTGCGCCACACCGGATCACCAAGGGTTGACCAGACCGTTGACTGGTCGTTGATCGACCGTTGACTTTTTTTGAGGACCTTACTCGGGGGTTTCTTGATGTTTCGGATATAATGACGCAGTCCGTTTTGCAAAATTTGAATCTGGTAAGTCGTTTTTACGCGTTTGACCTTGTGTTTTGATTAGGGGATTCTTGAATTTATGTAGTTTCGTATTCTTTGGTATACGAAGATTATTCGGGATCGGATATCAGGGCAAGTGGAATATTCGGGAAGCTTGGATGAGGATTTTATTAAATTTGGCTTAAGGTTAGTACACCTCGAACTCCGAAATGCTTCATGAGCATCATAAGTGTAATTGCCTTGCATGTTAGTGGTTGCAAATTAGAAGATGAGTAATGAGCATGTATTGATACTGTTAGTTCGAGGATTGATGATTATTGAGATGCTTGATGAGCTTTAGAATGTTCGAGTCTATTATGAGCTTTAGGGACTGTATAAGATTGTCCAAATACCTGTGTGATTATCTGATGGTATGCTTGGTTGACTGATTGTTATATGATGATGCCTTGTGTGCTAGCGGAATAAATTAATATATTTGAATTTTGGTTAGAGACAATATTGATAAATATTCTATTAAATGGATAAAAAGTTGGTAAGGGGTAATAATTAATTAAGTACGCTAGAAACATACTTAAATAACTTTCATAAGCTTTAGGGACCGAATAAGCGTACTCGAGTATCGTTACCCATTGAACTGAATAATCAAAAATACCGGTTAGAGATAGAAGTAAATAAGGAATATTAATAAATTGATTTACGCCTTATTAATAAAAGGAGACGAGTTGTGAGGGGATTACTGGTACGCCTCCCTGAGTATCGATACCCCTTGCAAGATAAGAATTCCAGTGATGTTTTTGCATACCGGTACGCTATGGGCGTATCGGTACCCACTGTTATATTACCTGTGGAAGGCTTAAGCGTACCGGTACGCGAGGGTATGAGTACCGGTACGGGTTTGGATCGGTACGAGGCGATCCGAGTACCGATAATGAGTATCGATACGGGGTGGAGCGTATAGGTACGACTTGAGGGTCCAATTCTTTCGAACCTAATTTGAGTATCGGTACTCATGAAGGAGTGCCGGTACCTAGAGGGAAGTACCGATACCCATATAGAAGTATCAGTACTCTCTGGGCAATCTGCCTAAGAAATTCGAGTTTGCGTTTAAGGGTTCCATAATTTAAGAAAAAATGGCCTTGGAGTTTTTTAAGGTATAAAATGAATATTAGAACTTAAAAATAGATATTTCAACTCTGTATGTGAAATAATTGGCTAATAACTTAGTAAACATTGGGTAAATCGTGTGAGATAGTAACCCATAGAGATCCTAGGTGGATCGATGGAGGCTGTGTGGTGGCTAGGGTCCTTGCTATGTGCTGATAGGACGCCTAGATAGTTGACTCATCCCTTGTTGTTGGGATTTGTATACCCTAAAAGTGTGTTGCAACACCTTGAAGATTTTCGAATGTTAGATCCTGGTGCTTTGTGGACGCGGGCCTCATCTCCATGAGTGTAAGATCCCGATGCTTGGTGGACACGGGCCTTACTCGTAGTGTAGGATCTCGATGCTTTATGGACGCAGACCTCACTTAGAGTGTAGGATCCCGATGCTTTGTGGACGCGAGCCTCACTCGGAGCGTATGATCATGATGCTTTGTGGACGTGGGCGTCATTCTAGATTTTATGGTTATGACCTTGTGTGTTTCACTCGGATAATCTGGTGGGCTCCCGAGTATGTTTGGGCCTCGTGGGTCATGTATGATGTTTTGCTATGTTGAGAGCATGTGTTTAGACGACTAGCGGTAGCACCAAATGTTTATTTATCTCTTCTTATTGCTCGTACTAGCTTGCATGCTTATGTTTATGATTAGCATGAAGTACAATAAAGTAGATGTGTACCACTGAGCTTTGTAAGCTCAGCGCTCGGAATTGTTGTTTCTGTGCGTAGGTTGATCACATGATCGAAGAGCACTGTCTGTATGGGATTCCAGTAAGAGGCGTTGTCAGAGTATGATACTTGTATTTAGTGGGTTGAGTATTCATAGAACCTTACGTGTACGAGTCTGTAATCCTTATTTTGAAATTGTATTAATCAAGTTAAAAGTATTAAATGTTTTATTTAGTTGGAGCTCCTTTGTAACGTTTAATCATATATATATATATATATATTGATTGATGGATTTTAAATGTTTTTGAAATTATTTTATTTGGACTAAACCAAGTCGAGGAATTTTATGATTTTGGTTTGGGCTTTAGGCCCAAATGTGACATCCGGGTCAAGGGTGCTACAAATTCTTAATGTCCAAAAGTTGTAACCTTTGCTAATTGATGCAGGACACTTGTTTGGTTGTTTCCCTGACCCCCTAGGCCCTTACATTTTAATTTATGTACAAATTAATCCTTATATTTTTATTTAAATACTTGGTGTGTATATAGAATCTATGGTTGAAATCTGTATAACTATATTTTTATTTTGTTATCTGAATGTGATATCTCTCGTTCAACTGGATGTCTGATATCACAGTTAATAATAATGACTAGTTGGGAATTACTATTTAATATATCGGTAATATATAACAGCATACATTATTAGTTAAAGGCCATATATTACCTTATTAACATGGTATAAAAAGCAAACAAAAAGCGAACTAAACGTGTGGTCTTAGTGGAAAAGAAAATAATATTCATTTTGGGAGATTCGGATTCGAGCAATTTTATCTGTAAGGTGTGTGTGCCTTATCAAATGGTTAAGACAAAAATATAAACATATATTACCTTATAATCAACTTAAGACTATTCAAAAAAGAAAAAAAAAGAAAAAAATTTAGATATCATAAAACTATATATGAAAAATTTTATATATAACACCAAAGAAAATATATATAGCAAAAGTTAGAGTAATTATATTGGTCCTTACTGAATTTTTATGATATTTTTTAATTTGATCACCGAAATTGAAAAAACTTTTCATTATAGTCACTAAAATTTAATTCATTTTTTGTTATAGTCATTAAAATTTTAATTCGCCTTTTATTATAGTCACTATGTTAGCTCACTTTAAAAAATACTAGCGTGATACATTAACTTGATCTTCTAAAAAAAACCCTAATTTTTTAAATTTATAACCACAGTTAAAGGCCAAAATTCGAATGAATAGGATGATCGTCGGTCAATTCTAACAGTAAAAAAAATTGTTTTCCCAAAAGATTAACATAATTTAATTTCCAGGTTCATCTATTGGCTAACAATGGTGAGTTAAAACTAAAAATCTCAATTGAAACTAAAAATTTAAATCTTTCGATATGCCATTGTTAACTACCAAATTAATTTGAAATCGAACTATATTAATCTTCTAACCAAACGGATTCCTCCCATAATTGAGATTGATCGGTAACAACTATGTTCATCACAATTTTGGCTTTGGTTATAGTTATAAATTTGAAAAAAAATAAAATTCTTTTTGAAAAGAAGACTTTAACATGCCACGTTAGTATTTTTAACGACAATAATTATAATAAAAATAAATTAAAATTTTAATGGTTATAATAAAAAATTTCGATTTTGATGACCAAAACAAAAACACCTTAAAAATTTACCGACTATCTAGTATAGTTTATCTTAAAAGTTATTATCCAACTCATTAATGTATCATCACTATTATTCCATCATTGGAGTCAAAGCCAAGGTTTTATTAGGGGTTAAAACGAATTTAGATTTTTTTTTAGTAAAATGTATGTTCATCTTATGGTTTATGTTCGGGGTACGAGGTTTTTCTTTCGAACAATATTATATTTAAAGTTTGAACTCATATTCTTACCTTAAGAGTATAATGTATCTTACCAATTCACTCACGCTTGTTAAGAAATTTTTTACATGTTCAAAAAAATTCTATTATAAGAAAACATATGCCTGCCACTGTCTTTCCCCTGTAGGCTCTAATTCCGCCCCTATTTGTCGGTGTCAATATTAACCCCATCGATGGATTCAAAAGTTTTGCACAAAAAAAAGGATTCAAAAGTTATTTTTGTTCATTTAAAGTTTTCATTTAAATAATGGTGCGAAAATTAAGATAATATACATGTCCTATTTATAGGTTAAATATTATTAAAAATTCAAATTTATTTTATTATATAATTTAATTAAAGTTATAGTACTGAGTTGTAAATTAATTATAAACATGAAAGTTTTGGATTATTTTAAGAAAATCTATTTTTGTTATTGTTTTTATAAATATAAAGTTTTGGATTATTTTCAAAAATTTTAGAATTTTTTGATATCCTTATGCTTAGAAAGTAATAAAAAATTATTTTACCCAAAATAATTTAATCTATTTTTATTCCCTAAACATTAAACCTAAACGAATTTTCTAAATCTTAAAATTAAAACACTTTGGACCTGAAATAATTACCCCTAATCTATACATTAACGGACGGCATGCTAACGGGAATCTGAGACAGAAAGAATAAACAGAAGGAAGAGAAGAGAAGAGAAGAAAAGAGAAGAGAAGAGAAGAGAAGAGAAGAAAGAAACAATCTACGTATTCTGCGAGGTAGTAGACACTATTCCGGTGGATAATTGTTTGGGCAGCATAGTATTACTAAGCAAGCCCTAGAACTGGAGGTTTAGGAGTAGAAGGGCTGAAGTCCCAGCGCAACCGCTACTACCAGCGGCGATTGGGTACTTTCGCAGTTAGGGTTTTGGGAAGACCTTAGTTAGATTCAAAGGAGAAAACCAAACAAAGTTATGGAGGGTGGGCGGAGATTAGCGGTGAGCCCAAGGCCTTGCAGTGGACGGAGAATAGTCGCATCGAAGAAGAGAGGGAGAGTGGGTGGCTTTGTTAACAGCGTCAAGAAGCTTCAGCGAAGAGAAATTTGCTCCAAGCAACACCGTGCTTTCTCCATCACCGACGCCCAGGAGCGCTTCCGCAACATCCGCTTGCAGGTTCTTACTTTATCTAACCCTAGTCTAATTTTTTATGATTGCACAAATATTCTTCTATATATACTGCTATGGTGCCATTGCTATTAAAGCTTGCTTTTTTTTTTTTTTCTTTCTGTTCAATTTACATGAGAACTCTGCTTTGAATCATTGGGGTTCAAATTAGTTTGATACACATAATCTCTGTTTAATAGTTTACACTTCTATCACAGTGAGAGCTTTAGCATGTAATAGATGACTAGAGTGGAGCGCCCACCCTTTCGATGTTACCTTACTATTGCTACAAACCTGATTCAGTTTTGTCGTTTTTTAAAATGTTTTGATCTTTATATTTAGGGCCGTTTAAGTTTTTAATATGAACAATAGCGAAAATAAAGTTTGAAATGGTAGAATTGTGTCCAAAGATTCCTGATGTCGATTTTATTTATTCCATGAATAATAAAGCTTGTTTAAGAAATTCGATTAAGAAATGTAAGCTCAAATAGCTACGCTGATATTTAACTTAGATTCTTCATTTCTATTTGCTGGTATTCAGATAATCATGATACATTCCTGCTATTTAATCCGGTTCATCTTTGGTTGAACAGTAATCTTTGCATTTATTTCTACATTAAATAGGAAGGTAGAGAAGGGTATTTCTTTCCTTTTGTTTTGCTTGAAGTCTATCAAGCAAAATGATTAATTTGAAAGTTAGTAGGTGATCTGTTACTTGTACAGCCACGGGGCTGATCTTTGCATTGCTGTTCTTATTGAGCTTGCTTACTAAGTTCCTGTTGGTGATATTTTGATTGTGTATACATAGGAGGAATATGATACTCATGATCCGAAAGGACACTGTTTGATGGTATTACCATTTCTGAGGAAGAGGTCAAAGATTATAGAGATTGTAGCTGCACGAGACATTGTCTTTGCCCTTGCCCAATCTGGTGTATGTGCAGCATTTAGCCTAGGTGGGAATCATGCTTTGCCTTCTAAAGTTGTTTTAGATTGCCCCTTTTGTTTCTATATGCATCAAGAATTAGATTGGGTATATTGATATCTATTGTTTTTGGATGCAGAAACTAATCAAAGAATATGCTTTCTAAATGTCATTGTGGATGAAGTTATACGGAGCTTGTTTTACAATAAAAACAATGACTCACTCATCACAGTCTCGGTTTACGCATCAGACAATTTCAGCTCTTTGAAATGCAGAAGTACAAGGATTGAGTATGTCTATCCTTTTTAACCTCTTTAGAATCCTTGCCTTATCCCAATTTGATCTGAAAAGATAAACGAGGGAAAATTTCAAAGAAAAATATGAAATACTGTATTTGGGCATGTTTTCCTTCTGAAACTATTCTGTTTGACGGACAGGTACATACGGAGAGGTTAACCCGTTGCTGGTTTTGCTCTTTTTGAATCCGAGTCGCTGAAGTGGCCTGGTTTTGTTGAGTTTGATGATGTAAATGGCAAGGTGCTTACCTATTCCGCACAGGATAGGTAATTACTCTCCTATTGCATTTCCTTTTCTGCTAAACTCAATTGGTTCCTTAACTAGATTACTAAGTTTGATATATATTTTTTGTCTTGTAATCAGCATATACAAGGTGTTTGACCTAAAAAATTATACAATGTTATACTCCATATCGGATAGAAATGTGCAAGAGATTAAAATCAGGTAATGGTCCTTTCATGATGGTTATGTATTCTTCCTGCAAGAATAAAGATTCATTCATTGAATAATAAAAGGAAACCTTTACGATTTTCTTATTCTTGTGTAAGCATTAATAGTTGATAATTTAGGCTCCTCTTGATTGTTGCTTTTACTACTTGCTTTCTAGTTCAAAAAAGTAAAATTGAATGGTAGATAGAAAATGTTAGTATAAGATGAGATTAAAACAAAACGCTGATTGTTGCTTAACTGCTGTATACATTATGCATTTTATTCTTGGAAAAATTTACTGTTTCTCTAATTATAAGTATAATTTATTCCAAACAAACATTTGTCTTTATAGTTTATAGTGGAGATAAAAAAAGTAAGTACCGAGAGTAACAACTAACAATCAAACGGTGCCTTAACTTGTTTGCTTTAGTGGTGTCTCTTTACGTAATTGACTTTGTTTCCATCATTTATTTTTGACAGTCCAGGGATCATGTTATTGTTTTTCACTAAAGTTGGTGGCCATGTTCCTCTTAAGATTCTTTCAATAGAGGATGGTACTGTTCTCAAATCTTTTAGTCATCTTCTTCATCGGAATAAGAAGGTGGATTTCATTGAACAGTTTAATGAAAAGCTTCTTGTGAAGCAGGAAAATGAAAACCTCCAGATTCTTGATGTAAGCATCTTTGTGAATATTCATTTATTCTATTCCCAAAACAGATAGTTCGGAAGCTTAAAAAATTTCTACACTGTAATTGTGCAGGTCCGCAATTCTGAGCTAACAGAAGTTAGCAAAAATGAATTTACGACCCCATCAGCATTTATATTTCTGTATGAAAACCAGTTATTCTTTACGTTTAGAAATCAGACAGTGGCTGTGTGGAATTTCCGTGGAGAACTTGTAACTTCATTTGAGGACCACCTTTTGTGGCATCCTGACTGCAACACTACTAATAATATATACATCACCAGTGATCAAGACCTTATTATCTCATACTGCAAGGCTGACTCTGATGATCCATTATCTGAAGGAAACGGTTAGTATTGTCTTCTTTAAACTTCTTACTTTCTTGGAAATACAACCCTAAAACTCAGGTTTAAATGTTTGGCTTGTTTGCATAGCAGAATAATTTGTTGTTGCTTTTTAATGATCTTTGTTTCCTGCATCTTTCTTTTGTTTGTATTTGTTTCACCTTCTGTGTGTGCGGCTAATGAATTTGTTTACATCCCTGTTGTGGCAGGCTCCATTAATATCAGCAATATATTGACTGGGAAATGTCTTGCTAAAATAAGGGCAAACAACAGTTCCCCCGTGGAAAAACAATGCTGCTGCAGTGGCAAATGTAGTTGCGGTTTGAAAACACAGAGCAATACTTCGAGAATTAGAAGCACGGTTGCAGAAGCATTAGAAGATATCACCGCTCTTTTCTATGACGAAGAGCGCAATGAGATTTATACAGGTAATAGGCTCGGTCTAGTTCACGTGTGGTCTAACTAACAGTTTGATTTTGATTAATTTATTATCAATGTAATCTTAGTTGAGTTGTCTGTGAAGGGGGGGGGGGGGAGGGGCGTTGTGGTCTCCACGGATCTGTACAATTATTAACTGTTATTGTATCAGAAATTCATTTAGTTTGTGTTCTAAATGATCTTATTATGTATAAAGTGTGTCTTGAATGATATATGAACAAAAAAAAAGCAAACTTGGATTCGAAGGTAGGCAAGGCTGCATGTAGAGCAATACAAATGATGACACTGATGAATGGAGCTTGAAGATTGAATCTACTTGTAAAGCTCAAATTCTATTTATATAAGAAAAATTGAACCGTTCGAGCATGTTCAATTAATTTAATAAAGCTGGTTTAGTTAATACAAAGAATAACTTAATTATTTTCATTTAAGTTTGAGTTCGAGTTGGCAACGTTCGAATTAAATTTGAATTTATTTATGTTTTTAGTTGTAGTGTTTATGAGTGAAATCGATTGCAGTGCAAGTTGAGACTTGAGAAAGTTGTGCTTAAAGAGCAAGAAAACTTATAGGATAAGAAATGACAATGAAACGTCCCTTTTCATATTTTTTCAACTACTTTATTGTGTAAACTCAACATGGATGGGTCGTACCGAGCGGGGTCGGGTGGCGCTACATGTGGAGGTCTCCTATGTAATGAATTTGGAGAATGGATTAAAGGTTTCATAAAGTGCATCGGCACATGTTCGGTATTGGAGGCTGAACTTTGGGATATCCTGAAAGGTCTTCATTGTGCTTGGGAGTAGAGCATCACATGCTTGAAGGATGATTCAAATTGTAGTAAGACTACTCGACTGATCTACAACATAGAATCAGATCACCAACGTTTCTCGCTTGTACCGTATATAGACTGTGTTTGAGCGTAATTGGGAGGTTCAAATTTTCTCAATCGCGCGAGAAGGAAACAAGATAGCGGATGAAGTAGCACATTTGGTGTGGAAGCAACCGTTTGGTTTGATGGAACTTACTACTCCGATTGCTGCAAGAGGATTATACTATGTAACTCAACGGGTTGATATAACCAATTAAGTTATCTTTCTTATAAAAAAATCTATAAATTTTTAAAATTAATATCTATATAAATTTATTAATTGATCCAGTGATAAAGATACTCTTATTATTTTATATTGTGTAAATTTGAATCTCGTCATTTTTCTTAAAAATATAAATGTTTTTTACTTAATCAAAATAAGTATCTATATATTAATTGACATGGCTTAAAAAAGAGCTTCTGCTAAAAAAATATTTTTTCACCCGTAAGCAATGCCAAACACTTTCAAATTAGAGTGAAAAATCACTTAACCCAACCTCAAAAGTTAAGATTTCTAGCTTTTTGGGTGAAAAAATTACTTTTGGGTGTAAAATTACTTTTTTTACCTTTAATTATTAACACTAATATTAATACTAATATATTAAAATAATATTAAATATAATAATTATTATTATATTAAATTAATATTTTAACATTAAATACAATAATTATTAAATAGAATGATTATTAAAATAGTATTAAAATTTTAATATTTTAAATAAAATTAAATAATAAAAAACTTTAATATTATAAAATAAATATAATAATTATTAATATATTAAATTAATATTTTGTTATGTTACAATAATATAAAAAATGCATAGTTTAGTGGCTAAACTTTTATATTTAATTTAAAAATTTATATTTATTATTTATAAGTATTTAAAGATTATATTTTATATATAAAAAATTACTAATGAAATGTCATGTTTTTTTATATTTTTATTATTTATATCGATTTATTTCATATATAATAATGTCAATAAATTTTATGATAACTAATTTAAACATTATATACATTCATTTATTTTTACTTTATAATATTTTTTTTAAAATAAACATTTTATCTTTTAAAAAATATTTTTTGACAACAATAAACATTAAAAATTTTATAATTAATTTTTTAAAACTACTTTTAAGATTACTTTTTAACAACATTTTAAAAAATATTTTTTAAAAATAATGTCAGACCGGCCTTTAATGTATTGTATTAATCATGTCTAACTTATTACCCAAATCTAAAAGCACAAACACTGGTGTCGGTGATGGTGCCGGTGCGCAACAGATAGAGGCGAGAAGAGATGATGGATGGATGAATGAATGAATAGTTTTGTTTGTTATGAGTCACGTGGGGCTTTGCAGCTTTTCCTTTCTTCAAGCAGTTGTAATAATAACAGAATTTCAACGTTCAAAATCGTATTCAAGAAGCTCCCATTTGGAATCCTAACTCCTTCAATTTCACTCCATTCTTTTTTTTTTCCGAACAAAATTTCATTCCATTCTTAAAGCTAGAAATGATCATGGAACTTTGCCCTTTTCACACACATATATATATATATATATATTAAGTTCCACTTATACTGTAACTCAATTATTTTTATATATTTTTTTAACAGTTAGGTAATAATAATAAATGACTAAAAGTATTTTTTAATTTTTATTTTTTAAGTGAATAATTTTTATATTTTTACTGTTAATCTCATACATCAATTTATTTTTATCTAACTTCTAAAATACATGTAAAACTTTTAAATTTTACCTAATATAAGAGGATATTATATATAATTTGGCTACCATCAAATATTATTTTTTAATAATATAAGTTGCGAGTGATAAAAAAAAGTAGTATAATGCTTTTAAAATAAAATCTCATATATTAATTTTGTGGGGTGAAGAAATAATCATTTTTAAAAAAGTTTTTTTTTTAATTTTTTATCAAAGGAAAAGCCTTCATTACCATAATAAGTAACATATAACAGCATCGGAACAAAAATTTGAGATAAAACGACCGTAAAGTCGATACAAATCATAGCAAACAAAACCCAAAATCAACCCTAATCTAAGAGGTAGGAACAACCAAAGCAAGTAGATGAAACAAACGGCCGCCACAAACCAAAAGGTCGACATCAACGTATCTAATGACCTGAAAGATAGATCCGGGAGAGCTCCTTGATTGGAGATGACTGTTTAAACATTAAAGTTCTCAGTCTGCATCACCGAGGACCACTATCAAAAACTATAAAGACAATCGTCAGGCAAGACGACAAGACTTTTAGAGACTGTAAAAATTATCATCGAACAACAATAAACTTGACAGAATGACAACGTGCTAACCATTGAGCCCCGCGAGTTGTACCATCAATAACAAAAGAGCCACTAAAAAAAGATAACACGGGAGAGTCATAGATAGAACCAAACCCAAACTTAGCAGTAGAATAAGAAAAAAAGATGTTGATTGTTGTCGAGATCTATACGACTTATGGCAAAGGGAGATCGATAAAAATGTTAAAGATGGATAAATACTCTATTTAGCCACGACCCAATTATTATCGTATTTTTATTTTAATCATCGATTTTTAGTAAATTGATCTCTAATATTGTATTTTAATTTTATTTTTGTTCTTGTATAATAATATTTTAGTACTAAAACCTGTACATTATATCAATTTGCTCCCAGTTCAAAAATAATTTTAAAAAATAACACTCAACATTTAAATCCTATCAATTCGATACTCGTTTCAAATTTAAAAATCCGATCGATTTAACCCTCATTTTATACCTAAACTTTTCTTAGCATCGACGCATTTTAGAGAATTAAATTTAAAATGAAGATCAAATTGATAAAAAATTTAAATTTTAAGAGCTAAATTTATTAAATTATTTTCAAATTAAGACCAAATTGATCAAATATATAAACTTTGACTCTGTCACCATTTCCGTCACCGAAATCTTTTAATGGCAAATGTCTAATTTAGAAATTAGAATGAAAACGTACCAAAAACAATCCAATAAAAAACACGATGAAAATTAAATGACTACATAAATTATTTACCCAAAAAATTAAACTAAGTATCAATGTATCATAGTTGCATTTACCCCTGTCTCGATTTGTTTTGCTTTAAAGTAACTTCAAACATTCCACTTTACAAATGAAATACCGGTAATGTGCATTATTTATTGTCATTATTACAACTATAACACTACTCTCTCAGCTCTATAGTTTCCGCTCTCTCCCACTCTCTCAAATTGAAGGCTGAATTTTTTGTTTTTTTATAGATTTTTCAATTTCAACTGCACAATAATTTGAAAAAGGTAAAGTGTGATTGCATTTTCGCATCTCTTCAGAATTCAGATCCGCCCAGTTCTCAATCATCCTGGATTTAACCTTAAGCTGAGTTTCAATCCATACTTTTTTTTTGAATTTTTGAATCGTTAGATAAACAACAAAAATAAGAACCCAGAAGAGATGGACGGAGGAGTTGCGGTTTTAGATTACGCAACCATTCATATTCTGCCCTCTCAAAACAGGTTCTTTCGCATTCCTCTTTAATTTTTGAATCGTTAGAGTTTTCTGCATTTTTTCTGCAAATTTTCATTATTTTCTCTATTTTTTTCAAGGTACGAGGCCTATACATGTCGTGGTAACAATGTGGAGAAACTGAGTGTTGGGGTTCTTCAAAAACTGCTGCCTCATTTGCCCGAGTTGAACAACTTGGTTACACACGGATCCATTCCCAATTCAAATGCTGCTAATTTCAAACTCCAACCCCCCAGCAATCTCAAGTCTCCCGCATGGTTTACTCTATCTACTTTCTCCAGGTTCTTTTCGTTTTTTTGAATTCTGCCCACGTTTTCTTAGTTTACTGATGTTGTTGGAAAAGGAATGAGGTTCCTTCCTACTTTGCATGCATTAACTTGCTTTTAGTTCCTCAGGTTCTTAGATATTGTGGGTTCTACTGATTTATTGGATACTGCTAAAGTTATTGAAGCTGAAATGTCTCAATTGGAGGAAGCTAAAAGATTTCATCTTTCTCTATATGCTCAGGTACGTATGCTGTGTCCTAAAGTGTTCGGATTTGTTATTTATGTTGGAGATCTCACTTGCTAAACTTTCATCTTCTCAGGGTCATCAAGATCATAATCAAAGTAGCGAAAATGGTAAATCTCAGCAGTTTGAAGTCCAGAATTCATCATCAGAAGCATCAAAGTATGTTTACTCCATTAATATATATGTGTGTGTGTAACATTTAGTTAGTTAATGTGTTTTAGACTTCTCGTTCTCCTGTAAATTCAACCAACCTTTGGAAACCTTTGCTAGGAATGAGCTGTTACGCGCTATGGACTCGAGACTTACATCATTAAGAAGTAAGTTGGTTGTAGCTTTTAACCAAGCGGTTGGAGAAGCCTGCTCCTATGAAGAAATCACTCATCTAGCCAAGTTTTCGGAAAATTTTGGGGCTAGTGATGTAAAGTAAGTTGCCTTCCAAAGAAAAGTGCATCAATCCTTTGAATTTGGGGTCCGTTTGTTTCATGTAATTTATTTTACAGAAAACGTTTTCCTCATTTTCCTGTGTTTAGTTGACGTAAAATAGGTTGATCAATGTAATTCATTTTCTTGGTCAACATATTTTCCTTTGCATTTCATGTAAAGTGTTTTACAGTTTGATTTTCCGTAAAACAAATTCCCAACTTTTCACTTCAAGGCATGAACCTTAAACCCCAAATTTTAAACCCAAACTTTAAAATGTAAACCTTAAACCCAAACCTTAAACCCTAAACTTTGAACACTAAACCCTAAACCCTAAACTATAAACCCTACATTGAACCATAAGCCCTAAACTTTGAACTCTAACCCCTAAACCTTAAACTATAAACCATGAACCCTAAACCCTAAACTATAAACCCTAAATCTTAAATTACAAACCCTAAACATTGAACACTAAACCCTAAACTTTAAACCCTAAACACTAAAACATGAACCTTGAAACTTGAACTCTAAACCTTAAACATTGAACGCTAAACCTTGAACCTTGAACACTAAACCCTAAACTATAAATCATGAACCATAAACCATGAACCCTAAATTATAAACCCTAAACCTTAAAACTTAAACCCTAGACCCTAGACTCTAAACCCTGAACCCTGAACCATAAACTATAAAATCTAAACCATAAACTATAAACCCTAAACCCTATGCAAGAAGGCTACCTTATTTATGAATTCGATAACATGTGTAGCCGCAATAGAGCATGTCCAAATAGGGTTTTGCAAAATGGAGTACGAGTGAATTTGGAAGTCTTCAAAACAGAGAATAAGGTAACAATTTTAAATTTTGGTTGTATTCTAAAGCTTTGTTTATTGACATTTCTTCATGTTGATCTTTAGGGTTGGGGAGTCCGGGCTAGTGAACCAATTTTGAGTGGCACGTTTTTGTGCGATTACATTGGTGAGGTTTTTGATGCACTTAAAAAAATAAAGTATTATAGTATAATTTAATTTTTTTCAAAAAATGAAAGATAAAAAATCAAGACAATTTGTAATGCGTTTGTTTTATTAAAATAGATTTCAAAAAATATTTCCAGAAAAGTTTACCAAAAAGCGAAAAATGAATTACACAGCATCATCCAAACACAAGAAAATGCTTTCCGTAGTATGTTTTCTAGAAAATGTAATTCACTTTCCAGAATTCATTTTCCGGAAACAATTTTCAGTGAAACAAACAGACCCTTGATTTGCCCAAAGAAATTGTATTTGCAATGGATTATAAGCAACCAATGATCCTGTTAATATCTACTGCAGGAAATTTTTGTGCATGTTCCTAGAGCTGAGAGAGAAGTGCGAAATTGCTAATCCTCTTAATGATGAAAGCCCTTCATGCACTCATGCTTCAGTTAATGGCAGCATAAACAAGACTGATGGAAAAAATAAAATTCCAAAGGCAGTAAGTTCAGAAACACCAGTTAAATATGGTGTTTCACCAGCAAAAGCAGCTCAGGTTGAACGTCAGAGCTCAACAGAAAGTGAGGAATCTTCCGACTCAAGTGATGAAATTCCAGTAGCTTCAGAAAGAAGTCGAGCTCTTATAAGATCTGCATCTCCGATGAGAAGGGTTCAAATTGGGAGGACTGGTTCGCGTAGAGCCCCTGCTCTGACTGTAAAGAGCCTCGGTTACTTTCCTGCTAGAGAAAAGATATCATTTCAAAGAGATGTAGCTTCAGATGATAGTGAAGAGGAAGGATCCGGGCACATTAAGAAACCTGAGAATAATGTTCAGCGTATGAGTGTTCAAGATGCAATAAGTCTTTTTGAAAGTAAACAAAGGGATCAAATTGCTGATGTTCCAAAAAGGAATTCATTAGCAAATGTCTCTCTTGGTCCAAGTAAGTCTGCATTCAGAAGATGGAGTGCAAGTATGGGTGAATCAGCTGTCCAATCCCAATCACAGAATGATTCTGAAGATCTTCCTGTTTCAGAGCCTTCTAATAATGTCATTGATAATGATATTATGGAGAGTTCAACAGAAGTTAATTTGGAATCTGATACTAGGACTGGAGCGGAAAACATCAAGGAAGCTGTTGATGTGAGGTTAGAAAGGCCGGAAGAGAGCTCTTGTAGTCCTATAGATATTCAAGAGGCCACATATATAACACATGAAGAGGAAGCTAATGAAACGTCAAAAAGCACAGTTGAATGGAGTCGGCTGAAGGAAGTGGAGTTGAATCAAATGTGCAACAAAATGATGGAAAATCAGCTAGTTAGCCGTAAGAAGCCTCAAACTGAAGTTGGACAAACTCTGCCTTCGGAGCAGAGAGGTGGATTTTATCACCATTACAAGGAGAAGAGGGATCAAAAACTTAGAGGAGAGAATGTTGGGAAGCATGCAGAAAAAGACGCAAAATTGAAAGCAATGCTAAAAAATCTTGATGAGAGGAAAGCTAGAATGGCTTCCGCTAATGTGAATAGTATTTGTAAAAATGATCCTCCAACAAAGTCCCAAATAACTGCCAAGAATTCCCAAAAGTTACTGAAGAATCCTTCACAGCCTGCTAATACAAGGAAGGAAACCAAAAAACTTTCAGCTGAAAAGAAGGTTTCGGCTAGAACATCCCCCTTGCCCGCTACTCGTAAGTCATGGCCTTCAACACCATCACCGAGAACTGCAGGGGCATCACCAGCTAAAACTCCTGGTGCAATTTCTTCTTCTGGCACTACATCAACATGTCGGAAACCTCAATCAGCACAAGCAGTAGCTCAACTGAGTCCTAAAGTGGAAAATTCCCAGTCACAACGAAGAAATCCGAAGGCAACCCAGACTGAGAAACGAGGTTTAGTGGGTGTGAATGAGAAGCAGCAACAAAATTTGATGAAAAGCAGCAAAACAACAAAAACAAAAATCGCAGCAGCACCTGGGGTCTCTTCCAGTATGTATCCGGCAAAGCCTAGTTTGTATAACAAGGTTACCAAGAAAAGTAGTGTAGTTCCGCTGGAATCAAAGCCATCTCCCCGTAAAGGCTCGGGATTTACGTCTAGTGGTCGTGTTAACAAGACTAAAAATACTTCTCAGTTGGAGGACTCTTCGAAGAACACTGAAAATTTTATTGATCCTCAAGAGAATGATGCGATTGCTAATGCTTCTGTCTTGGTGAGTGAGCATCAGGATCAGGATGTTTCTTCACTGGATCATTGTGACGATGCTACTCAGTCAGAAACACAGTTGAATGGCCAGCAGAAAGGTGATGTGGTTGAGAGTGTTAATGAACTTGCTCCTGGTCTTGATGCTGGCTTAAAAATTATTGCCGGGTCTTCCCAATGTGAGGAAGAATCAACCACCTCACCAACTGCTTGGGTGGAAATAGAAGAGCACCAGAACCTGCCTAACGTATGTGATGAGAAAACGGCTGAAATTACATCTTCAGCTGGCATAGCACCTGTTGTATCAACAAGTCCACGGGTGCGACACTCTCTGTCACAGATGCTGCGAGAAGAAAGTAGGGAAGGCTATATTACCGAATGGGGAAATGCTGAAAGTCTGCCTGCAATGGTTTACCAAAAAGATGCACCCAAGGGATTAAAGAAGCTATTAAAATTTGCTCGGAAGAGTTAGGGGGATGCAAATATAACTGGCTGGTCTAGCCCATCAGTCTTTTCTGAAGGAGAGGATGACACAGAAG